>JAANBB010000040.1:0-179151 GCA_014621425.1 Cylindrodendrum hubeiense
AGGGCGCGGCGACGCGCAAGGGATTCGGTCGGGGGCGGGCCCAGCCATCTTTGACCACAAGGGATATAATTACATTTATTTACACCATAAACTAAATGATAGATCCAACGCCCCCCTTCTTTCTTTTCAATTCCAAGTTCCTCCGAGCAATACACCAGGCGCTTAGTCGGCCTTGGCGTTGTTGGGCTGCCCCAGCAGTCCATCCTTCAGGCCCGCGTCATCGCGGGGGAAAAGGTAGCTACGTGACCGGCGCCCACGGCTGCGAACCCACGAGTAAACGCCAAAGATGGCGGCCACGACAAAGGCGCAGGACACGAAGGGGCGGTCGACAAAGCTCATCTTGATGTCGAAGAAGACCTTCTCGAACGAAGAGATGGTGTACTTGGTCGTGATGGGATTAGGGCCGTAGATGACTTTGTCGAGCGTCTCCATGATGGAGGTACGAGTAACCATGATGTGGTTCCCCGTTGAGGTGCTGTCCCAGAATCTCTTCCTCTGTGGAACATTAGTATTCGGATTTTATGCGTTTAGGCTTGTGCCCTTGTAGGCTTCACTTACGTCTTCCTCGTTGATAATGACACGCTCGCCATCCTTGACATCAATGCCATACGTCTTTCGGAGCCATCGCGCCCAGAAGACACCGTCAACCCAGGCAAAGGCAACCTCCTGGCGGGTGGCCGAGTCCATGTCGATCTTAATAGCCTTGGCATTTCGGAGGCCACGCTGGTCACCACGTTCCTCGGCCTCCTCGATTCGCATCTGTTTGGAATCCCGGAGCCTCGTGCGCTCAAGTTGGAACTCCTGAACCTGTCGATCCATCCAGTCGCTGGCTGCAGTCTTAAGTTCAATGATAGAATTCTTCAGGTGGTCGCCATCGTCACGGTTGAGAACAGCAAGAGCAACAATCTTGTGCTCCATAATCTGGCGGGCATTTGTGGCAGTCATCTCAGGAACCAGAGGTAGCCAGACCGACTTCATCCAGTTCACCAATGTATCCACATCTCTCATCTCATCGGGAGTAATCGGCGTGTAGTATGTGGGGCGGCCCTCTCGAGAGACCAGGAATCTGGGCCAAGTTGTGATCCCGAACCTGGTGTTGAGATCCGGGTCGTTGGTCTTGACAATTTTGGCACGTCCGATGAGGTTGAGTGGGAGCTGCTCGAGAGCCTTGAAGTCCTCGGTGGTGGTGGCATGATCATAGAAGTAGACAAAGATGACTTCCTCATCCTTCTCCATCACCTTGAGGGATGCGGCGTCAACATCAAGGATCCCGCCAGCAACCTCCAGAGCCTTTTCAGCATACTGAACAAAGTCGCCAAGACCACGGAGGCCCTTGTACTCAGAGCTCTCACCACCCTTATAGAAGCGAATGGTGGGATAGGCCCGAGCCCCGAGTTCCTTGCAAAGTCGAGATTCGGCGTCGCAGTTGACCTCACCAACATTGAGTTTCCCTGCCACTGACTTGGCCATCTGCTCCCATGCAGGAGCCATAGCTCTGCAGTGAGAGCACCAGGGGGCATAGAATTTGATGAACCAGGGATCCTGGGTCGATTTGACGAGTTTCTCAAAGGATTCTGGTGTCAAGGGCACACTGATGCCCTCCGAGTTATAAATCGTCGCAGGTTCCTTGGGCTTGGTCTTCTTCAACATCTCACCCGTGCTGGGGACCTTCCAGTCCTCACCGAATGGCTTTTCAGCAGCGTTGCCGGGTGTCTCACTGGAGGTGGTTTCCTGCTTGGCGACATCAGTCGTCTCGTCCTTGGTTGATCCATCCTTAGTCGATTCATCCTTGGTTGGTTCATCCTTGGTCAACTTCTCGGCGGTAACGTCCGACTTGAGAGGCTCTTCGGCCTTTTCAGATGCGTCAGTGATTTCAGGCTTCTCGGTGATATCATCAAGAGATTGTGCAGGAGCCTTGATCTCAGCTGCCGCCTTCTCGGCCGCAGCCTTCTCGGCCGCAGCTTTGTCGGCAGCGGCTTCGTCGGCAGCGGCTTTTTCGGCTTCCTCCTTCTGCTTCCTTTCAGCCTCCATCTTCTTGTATGCCGCCTTTGCCTCCTTCTTCTTTTCTGCCGCATGCTCGTCCTTCACATCGGGTATGTTAAGAGTTGCTGGCCGAGAGCCAGGCATGGCCTTCTCAAGAGCCCTCTCGACGGCTGCGCTCACAAACGAGGCATTCTTGACACCCCTCATGCTCTCGAAGATGGCGCCATTTTCGTAAATGATGCTTGTAGGGTAGGACTGTACGGCATGGTCCATGCAGAGGTCATAGTAGGCAACGCAGTTGATGGTGGCAAATCGGAAGTCGTAATACTTCAGGAAGGTCGTGTCCGCAGCATCGGCCGCGACAGGCTGCGAGGTGTAGTAGAATTCGTATAGGGACTGAAACGTAGGAGCGAAATCAATGCAGTGAGGGCAGTACGGACTGATCACAGTTAGCATCAGATTAGCGCATGGTGTAGTTTGAGATTATACCTATAGTGCTTCACGAAGAGGTACTTGGTCTTGGTGATCTCTGTCTCCCAATTGGCGGGAGTCAGCTCCAAGAGCGCAGGGACTTTTAGATCGTTGTAGTAGGTGACCTCTTTCTTGAAATCCTCATCTTCGGGCATCAGCTGGGCGCTAGCAAGAGCCGCGGCGCCCGTGAGGAGGCCAAGCAACGAGAGGCGCATGATGGTTAAGGTGCACCTCGTGGGCGCAGGGATCTCGGGTGGACAACCGGTCGGCGGCAGAAGATTTGCGAGCGCGTGCGAGAAAGAATATGTTTATCGAAGTTGGGAGTATTTCGGAATCGAACTGTTTGCTCGCTGGGCTGAGGTCGGAAGGAATGCTGACAAAAGTGTGATGATGGCGATGCGATGATGGTGGGCGCGTGCTGATGACCTCTGAATGATGAGGACGGTGCTACCACAGGGCCGATAAAAAGCGGAACAAGTATTACAAGACCCAAAAACGCGCACGCCAGGCGCAAGAATCGTCGACGGAAAGGGGAAAGAAAAGCAAAGAGATGGTTCAGGAAGTCATGAAAGCAGACAAGTTGGTGTTCAGGAGAAGCTGCCAAGAGGCGCTGGGTAGGGACACGCAATGCCTCCATGCCTCATGCGCCACAGGGCACTCCGCCACATTCCAGCCACAATTGTTTATTTGTAGCACTTGTCGGCTTAGCGCCCGCAATCCGGAACAGTATCCCTGCTTGTTCAACAACATTTCCGCGTACCCGCGTACCCGTCAGAGTCGTCACGTCTAGGAATCACATTAGCCCTGGGCAGAATAGGTCCCTTCTTTCAACCAATGGAGTAGATCGGGAATCTCTCTTGCGACGTACGGATTTGGCTGTAGTTACGCAGGTCGTCGCGAAACAATGGAGCGCCCTCAGAAACGACGACTCGAGGACGAGGAATTTGCTGTACCGGAGTCCTTCATACGCCCAATCAGTCCGCCTAACAAGAAACGCCGCACTGCACCTGTACTCAAGTCGCCATGGCAGCTTACGTGGATCCAGGATCTCCCAGAGGATCAGAACCGAGACGCAGTTACTCTGAAGGACCTCCTCGGCGATCCCCTCATTTCGGAATGTTGGGAGTTCAACTATTTACATGACATAAGTTTCTTGATGGATGCCTTTGATCGCGATGTCAAAGATCTTGTCAAAGTCCACGTAGTTCATGGCTTCTGGAAGCACGAAGACGCCAACCGTGTCTCGTTAGAGGTAGGTCGTCCCTTTCAGCTGGAAACTTTTGGAAGAACTCTTGCACAGTGGTAAACCGACACATCAGGACATTTCCGATAGGGCCCAAACGTCCAATAATTTTGTTGCCGGAACTAACACCAGTTAGCAAGCCGCTGCACAGTTCGACAATGTCCAGCTTCATGTTGCCCCGATGCCGGAAATGTTCGGTACTCACCATTCCAAGATGATGATTATATTTCGTCACGATGACACTGCGCAAGTCATTATCCACACTGCCAATATGATCTCGAAAGATTGGACGAACATGACAAACGCTGTCTGGAAATCACCAATCCTCCCCAAGACCTCCGAGGAGGTCAATGCGACTCCCCTCATAGACCAGCCTGTTGGAAATGGAGAGCGCTTCAAATCAGATTTGACAAACTACTTGAGATCTTATGACCGGCGAAGAATTACATGTAAGCCTCTGGCTGATAAGCTCGCTGGCTTTGACTTTACCAGCATCAGGGCATCTCTAATAGCCAGTGTACCTGGGAAACACGAGTTGCATGACATGAGTCAAACAGCGTGGGGATGGTCTGCTCTGAAGAGATGCTTACAATGTGTCCCCTGTCAGCCATCGGATGAGTCAGAAATTGTGGTTCAGATATCCTCGATCGCGACACTTGGGGCAAGCGATGATTGGCTACAGAAGACGTTGTTTGGGTCAATGTCTCGATGCAAGGATCAAGGACTTGCCAGACCAAAGTTCAAGGTCGTGTTTCCAACTGCAGATGAGATTCGAAGATCACTGGACGGATACGCGTCTGGGGCGTCAATCCACACGAAGATCCAGTCATCCCAGCAAGCGAAGCAGCTCGAGTATCTTCGACCCATCCTCCATCATTGGGCGAATGACTCTCCGAATGGAAAGGGTGGGTTATCCCTTTGCGAAACACGGAGTGATTGTTGCAGAGATGCTGACGTATTAGACTTGGCCGGTGCTACAATGCAAGATGGCGGGCGCCAGCGTGCGGCACCTCACATCAAGACGTACATCAGATACAATGCAAAATCGATCGATTGGGCGCTGCTGACATCTGCCAACCTGTCAAAGCAGGCGTGGGGCGAGGCTGTGCATGCCACTGGAGAGGTCCGGATTGCGTCGTGGGAGATAGGAGTCATGGTTTGGCCGGAGTTGCTCGACAGAGACGCAACCATGGTGGGGACTTTCCAGACAGACGAGCCGCAGGTTACACAGCATGGCCGGGAGGATTCGAAGCCCGTAATCGGCGTCCGAATCCCCTACAACATGCCATTGCAGCATTACGGGACCAAGGAGATACCCTGGGTTGCGACACTGGCCCACAGCGAGCCGGACTGGATGGGCCGGGCATGGGTAGACTGAAGCGGCGATGGCAATCGGCGTGTCCGTGCGACGGCGATTGAAGATTGTCCAATAGCATCATGGGAGATTTCCAACATTGAAGAGCCGCAGTTCCTCCCAAGCTGCAACTACCGGCGTCATTGGCAAAGTGCAAGTTCGAGACAGTCGCCCACGATCCACCCCCGCATGCGTCGAGCGATCCACCGGCACTAAGGCAAATCAGCTTTGCGGTTGGCGTCGGGCGACGATTGGGCTAGCAGCTTGGCTAACTGTTACGGTTAGACGAAGGCGGCCTTGCATGCGCATCGCGCGGGTCGGCCTTTGTCGACGAACCAGTGGCGGACTGAGTCAACCGGCGGGCCGGAGGTGGCAACAAAATCCACCTGCATGGTATCGTCAAGGGCGCGCCATGCCTTGGTTGGTGCTCTTGGTGCTCTCTGCCCCGGCCGGAGGCGAACGGTCGTGCCATGTTTTTAAGGGCACCATGTCCCGGTCGCCGTCTTGCCTCGGCCGATAGACATGATCGAGGCATCACCACGACCGACGGCCGTCCATCTGATCACTATCGCTCAATTGATGTCAATTGATGCAGCTTGTTGGGTTTGCCTCTTATCTGACTGTGTCCGACTCCACCGTGAACTCCCGTCGCCTGACCCCGAGAGATTTTGCGCTTAAGTTGGTGACGCCTCTCAACCTCCAAGCCTGCGGCGTCGTCCTCCAAGTCTGCGTCCCCATCATCGCCTCAAAAACTCTGCTTCTGCAGAACACCGGATCTGCGAATCCACTTCCACCCCCCCTCCTGCACAATGGTGAAGCCTCAAGGAATCATCTCGTCGTCCCCTCATGGCAATCGCTCTGTGCTGGGGAGCTCCTGGCGAAGCGGGTCACCCCTCGCCGAGCAGTTCCTGGCCAGAGACATTGCCGAGTGCTCAGACGACGAGGCCATAGACACGGCCGGCGAGGACCTCTCCGATTCCGAGTTTGAGATTGGCCCTACCATGTATCGTCGAGCAAGCGGTGTCGCGTACGGCGGGTCGAGGCCTGTCCTCAATCCCCAGACCTTCGACGAGCCAGCCATGACTCCTCTCGAGAGGAAGCAATCCCGCCAAGCCGAGCGCAGCCTCCTTCGCGATAACCACGTTTTGCCCCCCAAGCACCCTCACCGCAAGGATACATTCTTTTCCCGAGCCTATCGTCGCCTGTTTAGCACCAAACTCCCACAGCCTCAGGACGAGGAGCGGCCCGCAATCGTCGTCCAGCCACCCAGTGAGACGTCGCCCCTCTTGGCATCGAGCAGTGACGCCTCAACCGGCTCATCCGATGATGGTCTGAATGAAACCTGGGGCCAGGCTGTTGCCGACCACCGAATTCGTACAACATGGAGGCGCGAAACCAAGGTCATCGTGGCCTACTCGACGCCTCTTATCATCACATTTCTCCTCCAGTACTCTATCAATGTCACGAGTATCTTCGCTGTCGGCCGTATCGGCAAGATTGAGCTCGGCGCCGTCTCATGTAAGTGACCCACCCCCCTCAGCACTCTCTTCATTCCAAAGCCGTATAATGGAATCGAAAACCGTGTATCTAGACTGACAGCGTTTCAGTGGCCAACATGTCGGCTGCCATCACTTGCCTGGCCCCCTTCCAAGGCCTTGCCACCAGCCTCGATACGCTCTGCGCGCAGGCGTACGGCTCCGGCCACAAGCACCTCGTAGGACTGCAATTCCAGCGAATGACATGCTTCCTCTTTTGTCTCAGTGTGCCCGTCGCAGTGCTCTGGTATTACGCCGAGCACATCCTGTATCACATCGTGCCAGAGCCTGAATCTGCCCGCCTCGCCGGCCAGTACCTCCGTGTCATGATCTTCAGCATCCCCGGATTTATCCTGTTCGAGGGCGGTAAGCGCTTCACCCAGGCCCAGGGCCTCTTTCACGCCACTACTTGGGTTCTCGTCATCGTCGCCCCCTTCAACGTCTTCCTGAGCTGGTTCCTCGTCTGGCACCTAGGCTGGGGCTTTGTCGGCGCACCCGTCGCTGTGGCCATCACTGAAAATCTCCTCCCTCTCTTCCTCTTCCTCTACGTTTACTTCATCGACGGCCGCCAGTGTTGGGGAGGATTTAGCCGCCGTGCCTTATCCAACTGGTGGGATATGATCCGCTTGGCCCTGCCTGGCATGATCATGGTCGAGGCTGAGTGGCTGGCATTTGAGATTATGACACTCATGTCCAGCCGCTTTGGCTCCGAGTACCTCGCCGCGCAGAGCGTGCTTGCCACGGTCACGACCATCTCGTACCAGATTCCTTTCCCCATGTCGATTGCTGCGTCTACACGAATCGCCAATCTTATTGGAGCCGGTCTGGTCGATGCGGCCAAGACCACTGGCGTAGTGGTATGTCCCCTATCCCGAGAAATCCCACATGTTCCAAGCTAGTACTAATAACTTATCACTACTAGGCCTTCGCTGCAGCTTGCGTTATTGGCATGTTCAACCTTGCCCTGTATGGCGGTCTGCGCTACTACATCCCGCTCCTGTTCACCGAGGACCCTGAAGTCATCGAACTCGTCGCAACCGTCATTCCTATCGTCGCCGTCATGCAAGTCTTTGACGGTTTGGCTGCCGGTGCCGGCGGTATCCTCCGCGGTATTGGCAAACAAGCCATGGGAGGGCCGGCCAACCTGTTCGCCTACTACGCAATCTCGCTTCCGTGTTCTCTGGCCCTGGCGTTTGGGTTGGACTGGCGCCTCTCTGGCTTGTGGATAGGTGTTACCTTTGGAACAATCTCGTGAGTTGCAATTATGTTGCCATTATTAGAGTGCAATCAGAATGCTGATGTTGGATAGTGTCTCGTTGATTGAGTATATTTACCTCATCAAGGCCGATTGGCATAAAGCGGCTGCAGAAGCTGCTGTCCGAAATGCCACGAGTTAAGCAGCTGGTATGGTTTACCAGGGCGTTGATGGCACGTCCCCTTATATATCCTTGCCATTGGGGCTTGTCGAATGGGTTGCCTATGGACTAATTGACATATGACTAGCTTGGCGTTGATGGTTGGAAAAGAGAAGCCGCGAGATAATCTTTCTGTAATATCTGCTCTTTAGATAATTGTGCCTGTTTGAATAATTATCAATCTCTTCCCATTCCTCACCTACACACAATCCGCAATACACCCGAGGAGTCGTGACACTGGCAGTGGTCCCTCATCACGTCAATCTCATTCCAAAGACTAGGAGGGATATCATACAAGGCAACCGTAACTTCTATACTATTACACCCGTCTGCCTGTTCCCTCCTCCCGCATGCATTCACCTTGAAGCAAGCCGATCTCTTACTCCCAAGGTCTGCAGCTGTCCAGCCGCACCCTGGGATTTTCACTTCCCCTTAGCACCGAGCATCTTTGAGTCTTCATTTTGAGCGTCTCCATTCCAATTCGCTGGCCCGAAAACTCCGAGTCCTCGTCTCAAGTAGATAAAAACCAAACCAACCAAACCAAAAAGCGAAGCATCGATTAGCCGAGCATTGAGTGGGTGCGGATGCCTTTGGGGCCCAACTCGCTGTTGACTTGTTAGCATTTAGACGTCCCATGGAAATGGGTAAGAGTGGGACTTACTTGTAATCGACTCTGCTCAGGCTCATGAGCCTCTGTGCCTCGATAGCCTGCGCATCCAGGTTGGTGTGCAGACAGAAGGCAATACGAGCCGCGACCTGTGCGCCGAGGAACATGGATTCCTCGTAGCCGTTCTTGGTCCACTCGGCCAAGTATGTTGGCAGGGCGGCCATCTTGATGCTCGTAGGCGTCTGGCTGTGGAAGTGATGACCAACGGCGGGACCACCGGCCTCGGACCCAGCCTGGGGCGTTGCGACGGCGTTGTTAGCACCGCCAGCAGCGGCATTGGCTGTGGTCGCGGCCTGGAGGAGCGGGTTCACGCCGCTTGGGGGCAGCTGATGCGGTGCGCCGGTGAAGGATCCCGTGGGAGTCTGCGCGCCGGTGCCGGTAGGGGTAGCCATGTTAGAGGGCAGCTCCGAAGTGAACATGGTGGCAGTGGAGGGTGAGACGAGGTGACGGGCGGTGAGCGTCTGGAGGATGTTCTCCTTGAGGCCTCGCAGACGGGAGCCGTTGCCGACGAAAACGAGGTTGTCCCAGCACGCCGGGCGCATGTACATGTCGTCGATGCCCTGGATGGTTCGGTAGATGGCGTTGACGATGCGGTCGATTTCAACGCGCTCCGCAAACTTGAAGCGCTCCAGGCCGACCTCGATGTCGCGACGGACGCGCTTGGGTCTTTTTTCAGTCGTCTCGTTGGTGCTAGTAGTGGCGGCGGCTGGAGCCTCGGGTTTCTGTTCGGGCTGAGTCTCAGGCTTGTTCTCCGTAGTTGCAACCTCGCCCTCAGGCTTGGGAGCCTCTGTCGCGGCGGCATCGCCTGCTGGAGGAACACCGGACCCGTTAGTCTCGCCCTCCTTCTTCTCACCCTCGGCCGCGCCATTGGCGCCATTCTCTGTGGTTTCCTTGGCTGGCACAGGCACGTCCTCGAGAATGACCTCCTCGAAGAAAAAGGTGTTATGCGACCTCTTTGAGTTGGGTAAACGTGCGGGTTTGTTAGCGGCTGCATCGGCATCCTTATCGCCCTTTGGCTTCCTCCCGGGCTTGCTCTTCTCCTTCTCCTTCTCCTTCTTGGCGAGGAATTCCTTGGTCTGGCCGCTGGTAACGATGGTGGCGACATCCAATACGCCGTCATCGTCGCCGTTGCCATTGGAGTTCTCGCCCTCCTCCAGAGGTTTGGGCCCATCGATAACTGAGACCACGGTCGCGTCAGGAGCGGAGGCGGCCGCTATTTCAGAGGCTGTCCCCACGGGCAACTCCATCAGGCTGGGCGAAGCGCCAGCGTATGGGAGCACCTCGCAGATAGAACTCTTCTTCAGTTGCTCCGCCATGTCGCGGTTGAATCCCTTTCCTTTCAGCAACCTGAGCAGGCTCTGGGTGAATACCTCTCCGCCGCTGATCTGCCCCTCCTGGCCTGTCTGACCCGCGGAGCTGACCTCCATGTGGTTCGCAACGCGTCCGTCGTGGATCGCCGTTACATCGACCTTCTGATAGCCAATGTCCACCACAGTCATGTTGGGCCACTTCAGTCCGTACTGTGTAGCGATACCGCTGTGGATTATACACAGCGCAGGGGTACGCGTGTTTTCGAAGATGTATCGGACAATAGTCTCGCAGTCGGGTCGCGTCCATTGGGGCGAGGCCGTGAGCATGATGGGGGTGTTGTGGTAGGTGGTCGTCAACAGGCCGTGGACATGGTCGAGGAAGGCCAGGAAGGCATCCATGTTGACAATGCGACCGGCTACAATGCGCAATTAGTCTTGGTTTCTTCCCGAGTCCCAAATCGCATTGCGTTCTGTCGCAATCGCTCCGACCACCGTCAAATCATACCTTCAATGGGGTAGACGGCACCCTCATCCTCATCCACATCTTCCACCCACTCCTCCTCCTCCTGGCCGTTTACCAGCTTTGTGCGCTTCGTCCTGTAGTAAGGCGCCCATTGTTCGCCGTCCTTGAACATCCTGGTTTGCATGCGGCGCGTGGGGAGGGTCAGCTCGCTGCATCCCAGCTGGGCCATGGTCATGCGGCTGCCAGGACAGACGATGAGGACCTGCTCCTCGCGCCATTTGCCCGTCGTGCTCGACATGGTGAAGAGCCGTCTTCTGATGGAGCTCTTTGTGGAGTTGTGCGATTTCGGTGTGGCGGAGCGGGTTGGAGAGTCGTCGAGAAGAAGTGCTGGTGTTGCTGCTGCTCCGCGCTTGCTGCGTCGCGATGGTGTCGAATCTTGGGATTTACGCGCACGGAGCCTGAGTGAGTACCTATTGTGGCTGGTGGCGCGCTGGTCTTTTGTGGCTTGCGGTGTCTTGATCACGTGAGCCGCCGCTTGTCTTGCCATCGTGGTCCTGAGCCATAGACGGACTTTACGTGGCAGACTTGCTACAGGCGAAGAAGGGGAACAGCGACTTTGCGTGAATGAAGTAATGCAAAATATCAGTATGATTCTTTGCAGTTTGCTTTTACCAAGTTAACGCAATCGAAAAACCTGCCAGCTGCCTGGCACTGCTCAGGCTCCCCATCAAGTCGACAGTGAATCATGCCCCCTCTCATGTCACTGTCAGTAGCTAATCGCGATCACTCAAGACTGCTAGATATAAACCAGGGTATTGGACAGTAGTCTGAAAACGGATGTTCAAAGTAGTGCTTCATGGCTGGCATGCAATCAAAATTACATACATCACCGCCTCCATGACCCAGAACGTTGAAACGGCGAAAGAAATCGGGCAATTGATACCGAACATGAGAGCTGACTTGTCGGGTACAAAAAATACCAGAAATCAATAGAAACCCCGGCCATCCATACTTCCTACTTCCTACTTCCAAACGGCCCAGTGAATGCCCAACCTGCGGCTGCTCAAACGCCATGGTGGGGCTGCATAAAGACAGCATCCTCCAACCCAACTCGACCGAATGTTCCCTGAACATCGTTTCAGCATTTCCAGCCAGCCTTGAAGCTTCAAAGTGCTGCCTACACTGTCAACAAAGAACCCCGAACAATAAACACCCTGACGATCACTAAAAACATGGCGTAAACCTATGCTACCAGCACAGGCTCTTCTACCGCCAGTTGTCCACTTTCACGACAGAAACCATGACACCCAAGGAGCCTGTTGTCTCCCCAGCGACGCCCATGCCTAAAGGGTATGGGTTCCTGAAGAAGGGCGACGCATATCTGACGGGAAACACTCGCCGCAAAGCGCACACTGCAAAGAAGACGCTTTATGTCGTCACGGAAAAGGGAAAGCCTGTGGGCCTCCGAGCACCGATATGGATCCTTAAGGAGGTACGCGACGAGGATCGCGCCACGAAGGACAAGCGTCAGAACAACGTCCAAAAACGCGATGACGCGGCCGAGAAGGAATTCGAGACGGCAATACGGAAAATTTTCCCAGAGATTCCAGAAGAATCTCTTCAGAAGGTCGTCAAGAGGGCGCTGCAGAAGCGGAGTGGTCGTGTCGGTCGGACAGGACTTATCAGCACAGACGAAAAGGTCAAGCTGGCCGTCTCAGCACACGTTCGGCATTGCCACACTAAATATGACCAACTTGTGAGAGGGCCGATGAGCAGAGATGACGCTCGGAAAAATATCAAAGGCGAGGCACTGCGGGTACTGGGCCAGTGGAGAGGGACGAAATCGACAAACGAGTCGAGGAGGAAACGAAAGACCAAGGCGAGGAAGGCCAACGCCGCTAAGCGGACAACTCCAACGAAACCGACAATTCCAACAAAGCCGGCGGTTCCAACAAAGCCGGCGGTTCCAACAAAGCATGCAGTTCCATCGGCACAACCACCAGCACCTTCGGCCGACAACAAGCAGAATAACCAACAACCTTTCCCACGGAAACGTCAAAGAATGCCTGCTCGGAGATCACGCCGATTGAATAACCCTGACGACAAGGGTCTGAAAGTCCTAGATGTGTTCTCAGATGATGAGAAGGACTCAAATAATTCCGGCGAGAGTGCCGAAGATGGGGAGGATGCCTTTCTAGATGATTTCTTGGTGGATGATAGTGAGTATGATCCGGAGTCGGATTGGCATAGTGAGTGAGCTTTGTCTGCCTCACGCTAAAGTGGTCGACTTCACACTATTGCTCTTATTTCCCTTTTAGGTTTTTGCTATGTAAAATACAGGAAATACAATTGCTTCGATATACTCTATAGACCGAGCCCATGTAAATACTCTCCGTGGTAATGTTTAGGGAATGCTCATCCAGGCTTGTATTCGTGGTTGGAAGAGACACCGGTAGCCATTGCTGAACTGTACCCATACCTTACATATCCGACCATGGATGATTTTAATAAGAACTTGTAATACATGGCTATGACACGATTGCTGGGACACTGGGGAGCGCAGACCTTGGACACACAAGATCCAAGAAGACGGAGTGAACTCCCCGCGCGATACATCTCTCCAAGGGTAACCAAACCCAACTATCAAGAAGGGCCGGGAATGTCCGAGTAAAAGAAGCAGACCCCTTGCAGGCCTCATTAGCGGCAATACGAAGGTGGGCCATATCCTGGAATCAAGAGGGGATGATACGTACCACATCAAATCCGGGCAATGATTCCATGGTAGCATGAGATGTTCTAGTTAACTGAACAAGCAGACTAGGTCACAGTATCCGCTAGCGCCGCAGTTACAAGGACAGGGCCAATATACTGCAATTGCTAGTCCTATGCTCGAGGGCATTGGACGAAGGCGGGCTTGCGTGGTAGATGAGTGACATCTAAAAGGTTGGAAGAACAAACCACTGCTGATCTTATTCATACATGGTTGTAAAGGAAACCCTCTGCTACATTCTCCAGGTACTCCTCGCCGTTCTCGGTCTGGGACTCCGGTGTTGACAATTGCTGTTCATGTTTACCAGTTCATAAGTGAAAGTCAAAAGTGCATCAGTCCCACGTTATATTCAACGGCATTAAGCGGATAGTACGCCGCCGGAAGCTTCTGTTCACGAGCATTCGGACTAGTAACAACAAACTCCCTGTACAGATCAGCCTCTCTCAAAGGCTCCGTCATCCACAATCGTGGCTTTGCACCTTCCCATCACATCGCGTTATATCAATAACTCTGTGCCATCCATCATATCAAATGCTCCCGAGCTGATAGAAGCGCTTGTGCTGCGCCTATGTAGATGCAAAACAATGTTCCCGAACAACGCCATGGGGACAAGTGCCCGCCAAAAATAACCAGTCCATAGCATGCGCCGTTGCCAAAGTATTGACATGAATGTGAAAACAGCTTCTCAAGATCCACTGCATCGTTCAGGATAAACATCGCCTGGTAATCATCCAGGACTTGCGCCATGCCCCATTGCCGTCAAAAAAAATCGTCATTTCGTATTCGAGTTGTCTATGCAACCTTAATTGTGTTGGTTGCGTTGGGTGTCGCTTCCGATCCCATCTTTTCTAGTTCGTCGTACTTCTCCGCCTTGCGGGGAGTCTCGTCCTCGGCAACATCATCAATAACCGAGTAAGGTCGGTCCGAAGTAGGGGTGGCCAGTGAGGATCCATCCAAACTCCACTGGTCCTCGTTGGCACCAGCGTAGATGGACGATGAGCGCTTCTTTGAGAGCGAGTCCGAGCTATCCGAGTGCTCGAGCTGGGGCACGCTCAAGGAAGGTTCTTGGTCTTTGGAGGTCTTTGTTTCAATGGGTCGTGCTTCGATCTTGGCGTCGTCGGTCTTTGTTTCTTCCTTGGGTTTGATGGCATCAGTCTTGGGTTCCTCCGCTGCGAGGAAGAACTCGGCCTCGGAGTCGGACTTGTCCTCATCAGAATTAACCGATGCGGGCTTCGTCTTCTCAACCTTGGCCGAGACAATCTTGACCTCGATGGGCTTGAGGAAAGGCGAAGACCTGGCCTTGGATTGGCTCTCATCATCCGACTTGATCTCGCTATCGTCGAAGTCCTGTCGGAGAGGACTCTTAAGGTGGCTGACGTCGCCGATTTCCGTCTTACTCGACCGAGACGTCCTAGCAGGGCTCCTCATGGGCAGCGGGGGAGGGATCCTCTTGGGGATTGTCACCATGTTGCCTTTAACATGAACCACCCGCGAGGCAACCGCCTGTGTCCTTGCCGGTTGCACAGCTGCCACTTCGAACACCACAGGCTCCTCTTCGTCATCTTCGGATACGTCCAGCTCATCGTCGTTCTCTGTGTCACGACTAGTCTTGTCGTTTTCGTCATTATCGTAGTTGCTCGAGGCCTCATCACTATCATCTGTTGACGAAGCCTGATCAACCTTCGGGGCGTCATGCTTCAGTGCGTCATTCTTCAGGGTATCATGTTCCACTGCAGTGCTACCCTCACTGGTTGCACTGACGGGGGTGTGAGGTCCACTGATGTTTCTCAAAGGCGTCAAGTCGACCTTTGTGTAATCCACTTCCTCCTCCTCTTCTGTAACCTCGGGAATTTGTGTCGGAGAGGATCGACCGTACCCGTCCTCACTCCGGCCGGGGCTTGGTGATGTCTCGGGAGTGGTCCCGACATCAGTTTGTGTTCCCGCATCTGTCATTTGGCTCTTGACCGTGCGAGCTGACATGAAGCTTCCGCGGTTGCTCTTCGTGACATAGGTATCTATGCTCTGTCTGTTGAACTTGGAGAAGGCTGGACTGGTCGGAGCTGGGTTAAAATCGAACTGGCTGCTGGTTGGTCGTAGCCGAGATCCAGCCTCTCTGATCTCGAGGCCAGCCATCTCCAAAGCCAAGACTCCGTATGGATCAGGATCATCGAGGCTAGGGATACCGAACGCATTGCGGGGCGAGACAGGCGTTGATGACTGGGGAGTTGCAATCATTGCATCACCCGGTGCAGGCTCGATAGCAATCTTGTCAATGACGACTGAGTCATAGTCTGTCCTTCCCTCGGCCATCTTAATGACCTCGAAGAGGGGCCTTGTCTCCTCGACATTTCGTGACACATTTCCAGCGAGAATGTCCATTTGCGAAACGGAGCTCGCGTAGAAACGCTCATTTTCATTACCTCTCTCAGCCAAAATACAGCCGTTTAGGTTGACTGACTGAGATTGGCCGCGCGCCTTCATATATGTGAGAACAGTATTGCCCAAGTCTTTCCATCTGATATGTGACTCGTCTGAATCGAGGGAAACTAGAGGGCCACTGGTCAAACCGACATCCTCGCCAAGAGTTACTCGCGGCTTGGTGATCGACTCAAGTGCAGCGAGGTTGTTGATGACAAGGACACAGTCGTAAATGTCGACACCGATAATGAAGCTGAGGGTGGGTGTATGTAGCATGATGCCAGATGGCGGCGACCAAGTGCCGTCGGATTTGCGAGCGATCAAGATACCTGAACCACCCGAGCCCGTCATCCACAGACCGCTGCGCATACAGGTGAAGATTGCGATTCCAGCGGCATTCTGAATGATGCGCCGGGGAATCTTTTTCGTTATTTGAATTGGTGTTTGGGGTTCGTCGGAGAGAGGTTGGTCCTCGTTATCTTCTACTGGTGCGAGGTATCCATCGGCTGAGAGTTTGTTAGCAGCAACGGCGGCGTTAGGCAATCAAAGACTCACTAGAAAAGGACTTGAGGATACGGGCGGCCTTGTCGCATTCTCCATCGAGAGCCGCCGGCCAGAAGGTTTCGCGCTGTATCCGCCCGTTGAGATTGATCCGGGCATTGGCATTTGCGGCAGCGGTGTTGATCTTGGCCAGGGCGCTGGTTGACGAGATGGAGGAAGGGCCTGTGCTAGTGCGGTTAGAGGACCAGCCGAATAAGCCATTGCGAGTGCCCGACGTCCTCTTGTCCCACGCGGGGAGGAAGCCGGAAACACGCTGCATGGTCAGCCGTCTTGTCTCTCCGTCGCCTCTGTGTTGGCCGGGCGGGGGCACGACAGAGAGGACGGGGAGAGACGGGGGTTGCCGTATGCCAGTAGCAGTGGATGCGTTGTTGCTGAGGTCGACGTTGTTGTTGCTCCTGTAGCTGTGTCTATTGAAGCTCGCTCTAAATGAGGGAAGAGGAGGCGATGGCGGAAGTGGTGATGATGATGATGATGCTGTTGCTGTTGTTGTTGTTGCTGTGGTGGAAGTTGGGTTCGTGACCGTCAGTGTCCGGGAAGGTGCGGAGACGGCGGGAGAAAAGTTGGAGGATGACGATGGTGTGATGACGGAGGCGGAAGCAGAAGCGACGGTGTTGTAGTCGGGGGGGCACGGAGACGGGAAGGCAGGCTTCAAGGCGCTACTAGTCGAGATGGTGTAGGCCGGGGCCCGGAATCCCTGGGAGTGGCAGAGGGAGAGGCCGTGGCGGTCGCGGTCGTGGCCGTTGGCTTGATGGGCTCCAGCGTTGGGTCGGGCGCAGAGGTTGGCGCTGTGACCGGCGCTCGCACTGGCATGAGATGGACTCGGCGAGATCGAGGGAGATGGCGAGGGAGAGGGAGAGGGAGAGGAAAAAGAAGGAGGATGAGGCTGGAGCTGCGGCAAGACGATATACTAGCGGCAGCAACGGTTAGAACCTGTAGTGACGTGTGCCATATGCCATGGAGCAATGGAGGTCATGGGGACCTGGGACCTGGGACCTGGGAGGAGCAAGTGGAAGTAGTGTGGAGAGGGGGAGAAGCGATCGGCCAGCCACCCCCAGCACGCAGACAGGCAGAGCAAGAGAGCGAAAGTGTGTGCGTGCGTGACCCTGCTGGGCGAGGTGGGAGCCGCTCGGAGGGTGGGAACGGAGGGTGGGCTCAGTTCAGGTACGGCGTAGGCAAAGGCCAGGATGGGATGGGACGACAAGGGGAAAACTGGGGAGCCCGAGGGCGGAGTACGTAGTAGGTGGGTAGGGCAGGGGAGGGGGGCCGAGTGATGGAGTTGGAGCGCTGTTAGGGGGATAGTGCAGCGAGGGAAGAATGAGCGAGACGGGACATACCGATGGCGACGATGGTCTTCCCGAGGAGAATGGCGACGAGGTCGTCCTCGTGGCTGGGCCGTCCACCCCGAGCTTGCTGTTGCGCCTGCTGTTCCTTTTGTTGCCGCTGGCCAGCGTGGCCATGGCTCGAATTGCCTTGTTGTTGGAGCTCAGGCTGATGCTGGACCTCTTCCCGGCGCCCGCAGTGGTAGCGGCCGTAGCGGCCGTGGCGGTCGTAGTGGTCGCAGTGGTCGTAGTCGCCGAGCGAGCTCTGACCGTCGTCGCAACAGGCTCCATCCCGCCGGTCCTGGTCCCTGGGAGTTGCGCCTCCGCACCAGGCGTCATTAGAGCGTTGAACCAGCTAGACTTTCGTCGCGCGCGTGCCACTGCGCCAGTGGTTGTGCTGTTAGCTTTGGGCGTAATTGGCGGCGGGGGCGGGTTCCAAGGTTCTGGGTTGCGCAACGTGCACTATCACAGTGGGATGCAGGCAATGCAACCCACGCAAAGGTACGGAGCACACCCTGCGTCGGTATGTACCGCCATGCCAACCTGGTGGGCTAGCAAGTGACAGGAATCCTGCACAAGGGACCGGGTATTGGTCCGTATCGTGCAATCAAATTGCAAGATGGGATGAATGGGAAGAGAGAGTGGAATAAAGAAAGAAAGAAAGAAAAGAACGAAAGAAAGAAACAAGGAAAAAAGTAAGCGAAAGTATCAACATACCCTCTCCCATGGCCATCCTCGAATACGTCTTCTTTCTTCTTGGACCCTGCAGGGCCTCTTCTAGGCTTTCTTTTTGTGACTACTGTACTCCGTACCCGCCGCCGCCCTCACCATCGAGGCCGGCGTATACGTCAAAGATGGCGGGACGAACGAACTAGGCGGGTGCACCGTGTTGGAGGAAGAAAGACGCAGACTCGGCAGAGCACTGCTGCAAAAGCAAAAATGAATCCACCCACACACCAAGCTGGGAAAAAGAATATGCAAGGAAAAGGAAACCCTCAAACAAAGCAGGAGTCGGGGTTTGTGTATACATCAGTTGCGGCGACAGAATAACCGCGTTCGCTCTCGATCCTCCCATTCCCCCGTTCCCGTGTCTGATATCCCTCTCATGGCCTCTGCCATTCTGTGATAAGCGCCCCTTCCTTTCCCACCAGGCACGCAGCCCGTGTTGTATCTAATATCCCCATGTCTCCCCCGTGATCTTCATGCTTAGGTGATTTGTCTCTGGCTGCTCAGCGGCACAACCGGCGTGAACAAGACGGCGAGCGCAGGCACCTCCCGTCTCGTTCCGCAACTTGATCCATGCGCCAACGCTCCAATTTACTACGTAGTACAGGCAATGCAGCACAGGCGAAACTAGAATAGTGATAAAACAAGAAAAATAGGTCTGTTCTTCCTCAACGGTAGGCCTGGAATGCAAGCCCGGGGATAGGAGAGAGGAGTCCCCGAGATGGACCTGCGTATGCTGACGGGGTCTGCGAGCCCCTACCGGCAGCAACTCCGGGAAGAAGACGTTTCAAATCATGCCCAGGATGGTATCAATCCGACGTTGTAGTCTCGGCGGCAAGAAAAGTCTATTTCCCGCGCTGATCACCCCTAGACGCTTCTTCGGGGATGGAGAAACCCTGACTCGAAGGCTTGGAGGCTCAAAGGCACAGAGGCTCAAAGACTCCTCAAAGACTCAAAGGCTCCATTTCGTCTCCCGCGCTTCCTCATCTTTCTCGACTAATAAGATGGCGCCGTCTCTACGAAACCCAAAACCCACGTCTTGACAGAAAAGTGGTCTGACGACAGAACTGACTAGCTCTACCGTTGGAACTAAAGAAGTTCGTTCGCTGTGGCCGGCGCTTTCGCCTCCCTCCCCTCGGAGCCACACCGTTGCTCCCGAGTCCCGCCCCGCAGGCAAAGTGCGCCAGCCAGTTCATGTCACACCCGCCGCGAAGCAGGGACATCCATCCCATCTCGTCCGGATCCCAATCCCAGAAAGCTCCATAACCACATGCCGCGGGAAATTCAAGCCCCTTGTCAGATTGGCGCGGTCGCCTTCTGTGTTTAGGTAGTCAATGTACATCTATAGTGCAGAGGGACGAACGCGCAGTCGGCACTTCGTGCATTCCGAAGAGAACCCGTCGGACCAGACTCAATCGCCACCATTCGCGGCCTGCCCTTTTTTTTTTTTAACATTCCAGTCGGGAAAGCCATTCAAGGGGTAAAAAGCCACCATGAGCATCCGAGGCGCGCAGGCAGGCAGGCAAGGCAGGCAAAGCAGGAAAGGAGAAAATACCAATGCCTCTTTCTTTTCCTGCTTGCCCTCTATTCCTCGGTTTCCGAAATTAGCTACTCGCCATGGATTGATTCAGGATTACCGGGCCCAGCTCCCAGGGCCGATGCTCCGCGCGCGGGCCCATCAAGATGGATACGGAGTCGATGATGTGTTAGGCCCCAGGGAGCAATACGTCGATCAGGGTCCCTGTCCTTGCTAGTACCTTGTTGTTGTTTTTGCAACGAAGCATCAGTCGGAGACGGGCGCGCGGACCCCGAGTGACGGCTTACCGTTCGCATGGTGGCAATGCGTTTTGTTGTTATTGGCACATTGCCAATTTGTACGTAGTATGCAGTTGTGTTCATCTCATCTCTCCTGCAGCAGGTTATTTTATGATTAATTACTTCCTTCTCCTTGCATGCTGCAGGTGAATTAGTTGCAGCGTGCGTCCGCCGACATATCCATGTCCCTCCCGCCTGCATATTATCCATTTGCTCAGTCGGCGATAACTGCCAGCCGCTTCTGCTCTCGAGTTTCTCGTTAGTTATTCCTCTCAATATTATCCCGCTATTGAGCCTCCCTCCCCTCCAAGCCCTCTTTACGCAGCAGCTATTTCCGTAGACGCACACGCCATCAGGCGCAACGTCCGCCCCCTACCCTACCCACTGAATCTCCCCATCATTCCAGCTCAGCCCCAACCAGGAATGCCCTCGCAGCAGGGATGACGCCGGTTCCCGCAATATCCAAGGGCACCCCTCGTCAGCGCTGACCTCGTCGCCAAATTGCCGCCCTGCCAATGAGAGGAGGGGCATGCGCTGTGGAGAGAGCTTTCTCCGAAGCTCTTCGTAGCTGGTCTATTGCACTACCGCCCTGGTGGCGGCCCCGGCATCTTCCTTGGCGCGCTGCATCATTCATTATGTTGCATGGCAACATCTCTTGTTTTCTGGTAACTGATTATTGTTGTCGCATTTCCCAGTTGAGATGCGTTGCATCAATTCCTCAAGCTATGACAATCTCAGTTAGCAAGCTGGAAGCGCTGGTTTTCGGATCGCTCATTTGGCCATCCCAACCAGGGCTCTTACGAAATGCTGCTTCAAAGATTCACTCACTGGTCACTGATCACACACACGGAGTCACGCAGCCACGCACAGTCACGCACAGTCACGCACTGAGACCGACAACTAAAAGCAAATTCATGACCCGTTTTTGTCCTTTCTTCCGTTTTAGCCTTCCCACGTCTCTGACATGTCTCTGACATGTCTCATTCTTTTTCATCACGATGATCGTCGGCGTGTCCAATGTCTCATGCCTCCGACCCATCCTCTCCAATCGACAAATAATCCCTTTCACACCAAGCACGCCTCTCCAAGAAATGAATCTGAAGCCCGAATCCCCCCCTCCGACGCCGCGACGCCGCAAACAACGCCAAAATGGCATAAGCCCCAAACTCCGGGCTTCCGGTCCAGTACATCCCGAGCAAGCCGCGTCTGCGTGGGGAACTGGGGCTGTCGCGGGAGGCCGCTGAGGTTGGAATGATTGAAAGCCATGCTTATTTGCGCGAACGACGAAAGCCAGGTCGTGCTCTCATCTCAAGTCCCAAGTTCACAGCGGCTGGCAAATACTCTGCTGATCAACACTACAGGCGCTTCTTCAAGTCCCCAACCCCATCTCCAAGCCACCCCCGACAGACCCTACGGCACCCTCGGCCACATCTGTTCACACAAGAGGTCAGCTGTCATGTTTTCTCATCCACGATGTCTCACATCATGTCTTCTCTCCCCCGCAGCCCGAAAGCCAAGGTAGTCAGTCAACTTGGATGCTCGTTAGCCACTTACCACTTGTCTTGTCGCCCATCGCTTTCAATCCTTCTTTCCCCTGGACTTGCTTTAGTGCCGCCTCCGCCTTGGCCTTTGCTATGTAAGCCCTGTGACATGTCTCAGCATTTGCCTCATAGCGTGTGGCTTGCAGCACACGGGGAACCCCCATCTCGTTGCTTTTCCCCAATATTTGCTGCCGTGCCGCGAGTTTCGGGTATGCATCGCTCACTCACCCGATAGCATTGATAACAGGATCAAGGTGGCCATTCTGATATGACCAATAGCCGGCAGCGGCGACAGTGGCCAGGATGACCAGGGTCGCCAGGATCGATGCCAATGTGGAGTCCATTCCGATGGCCGAAGTAACGTTGATGTTGAGGTAATTCGTGATTTGCTACGGTGTCGACGGGGCCAGATTATCTCTTTCTTGTCTCTCACGGTTTAATTTTTAAAGAAGAGATCCAAATCAAAGAATTATATCTTCTTTCTACCTCGTTAACGACAGACTCGTTGCTTTATACTCACGCATCGGTCGGGTCGAAGAGTGACGTGCCATCGAGAAACCTGTTTGGATTGGCAGGGATCACTGTACAGTATGTCATCGAGCACCGCCATTTGTCCGTCACATCACCCGTTTGCCACGTCGTTGCCCTGTTTTCAGGCCTGATTAGATACATGATCCTGAGTTGGCCGTCAGACTACAATGTGTTGTCGTCATATTCGCATCGTCATCCATTTTGGCGGACGCCACGCCATGCACTGAAGTGTCAGTGTAACAAATTGTATTTCGATGCGCGCAATATGTGCGAGCGAATACTCGCAAATTCATATGTCTTCAATGCAGCCATCAGTTCTTCCACTGAAGGCAAGGACAATCACCACCCGCCAGAATATACGTCTCTATCTCAGAACCTTGCACATCATATGTCAACCAACCTCCATCACCAGATATCCGGGTATATTGATGATCGTGTTGCCCATACATCTGTTCGAATAGGCCACTGATATGAACTTTGATCAAACTTGTTAGTTGTTGGCTCATCAGTTCAAAAACCAGCTCCCACGTCGAATTGCTAGGAGCCACCCCTCGCATAGACCGCAAGCTGATGTGCTTGACTTTTGAGCTGTTCAACGCCAGAAAGGATGCCAAATGATCTAGACTGAGAGCCATCTTCGAGAGCTCGAGGTGTTCTAGATGTTCAAGATGAGTGTTTGGGAGGAACTGCCCATCTCTTGGGCTCCATAGCTGTCGAAATGCGTGTAATTGGAGCTCGACAAGAAGAGGCATCAGCAAGATGAAGCTCTCGAGCTTGTCCTCTTGAGCAGCCCCATTACCATCAAGTCCCAATATCAGGTGTTTGATAGACCCAAAGCTGGTTTGAGCCTGGGCATCCAGAGAAGAGGGAAGGGGTAACCTCCGATACTCTATCGGCTGGATTGTCAGGCTGTTCAAAGGCACATTGCGCGCCTTCAAGACATCGAGGATGGTACGCTGGATATGGAAAGTTTCGTCCCCGGCCAGGTGTACCGATGTCTCGGCATCAAACCATCCTTTGACAGCTTTGACTGTCCATGGACACTCTGTCCACGTCAGACAGACGGACTCCAGATTTGCGAGCCGCCACAAAGCCGACTCAACGCGGGTGACGTTCAAATGGGGATTATTGGCGCCAGACCTCTGATGGTCAAAGTAATCGTCCCAGTTCTTGAGGTGTCCTTCTCTCCCCCAATAATATACATAGTCTCTTTGGATCTCATAATCGTCGATTCGCGCCAAGTAAAACTTGACGGACCGGATACGACTCGTCAACTCTGGCTGCTGGGACAAATGCGAGAGTCGTCGTGCGTCTGCCCTGAAAGGGAAGCCCACAAATTCTTCTAGAGCAAGTTGTCGGCGTACAACCCGAGCTATGAATTTAGAGCAAAGTCGGAAGTGTTTGAAGTCCCGTGAGCTGAGACGCGATGCGATAGACTCGATCAACTCGTTAGGCAGCAACTCAAGGGCAGAGCGCTGAGAGGTGCTGGTATCAGACATGTTTGGTGTCTGGTTTTTGTTGAGGTGATAGAACCAGACAACTTGGCGTATCTATGAAGATAATATGGAAATAAGCTGCTTTCAGTGTCTCGATGATGTAGGTATCGGAGGGATTCCATGTATGCGGTCAGATTCTTGATGAGGTTGTGAAGTTGGGCTGGAGAGCCGGGTGTAAGCCTTTGAGTTCCCCCATCTGGGCAGGTTTAAGCTCACCTCAGCCGTGGCGCTAGCGCAACCAACTTCAAAATTTATCCAGGTCCTGCCTTATCCGCTCACAACACCAATCCTCCCCTCCTCCCATCTACCCCCAAACCATTCGAGCCATGTTCAAGTGAGTTACCAGCCCTCCGAAACCATCAATGAGTCTTCATTCCACTCACATTGCCTTTACCCCGCGCTGCAGGGCCTTTAAAAACCTACCTCCCAAGACCCGAGCTGGGGTCGGCGTCGCGATCCTTGCTTGGGGAGGAGCTGGCCTCTACCTTTCTGATCGCGCCGAGGAGAAATACCCGGCGACTGAGGAGGACAAAGCCAAGTTGAGCCAGTACACACCCAAGATTATTGTCGTGGATAACGACAAAAGCCCGGAGGAGCGTTGAGGGCAATGCATCGAGGCGAACTGGCTTCCAATCGGCCTAGATGGATGGCCTGCGCAAGGTTTCTCTAACTTGGGGATACGGAGGTGGTCTTCAATAATTCATGAAACAGGTTGATAGACAAGAGATGGTCTGACATTCATACACACATCAGTCAATTGGTTCAGAATATCACGTTCTTCAACAGTCTATTTCCTTGCTTCATTTTCAGTTTCGACATACACGACAACTCTTTATACAATCAAACCACCAATCCACCTGCATTCACCAAAGTGTCACTGACAAAACAGACCGAGCGTGTCAAGGAGCAAACATCATTAACCAGCCCAAGCCATGAAGTCGTACGACCAACCTCCCTCTCTAAAGTCTAGTAATGCAACAACAACTCCTCCCCCGTCTAATACTCGGACGAAAATGCAGTAAGTACCGACCATGGATGCATGAGAGCGAATCCGAATCGAAAACGATCGAATCCCGTGAGCCAGAAATAAAATCAAATGCAACGCCTCCGAATGCAGCCCCTCCTCCGCCAGTTTGCTTTTTGAGAATCATGCTATGCCAGCCGTTTTGACAGACCCTGTCCCAGCGTCATCCACCACTGCTTGTGGGAGTGGTGTAAACATCTTTGCCATCTCAAGTGTTAAATCCATAGCCCCAAATTGATCATCAATCTCTCCGATTGATCCTAACTCTTCTCCTCTTGATGCTCCATCAGACATAACCCAAGCCCTCACCGACTTCAAAAGCTGCATGACTTGCATGAACCGAACATCAGACGCCATTTGTAGTTCAGCAGGCCGAGTATTCTGAAGCATGTACTTGGCCAACCAGTAGAAGTGAATTCCATCCCTTGAAAATCCATGTCGCCGAGGATTGTTTGGTGCCGGCTTCGTGGGTGGAAACTGTGAAGACATATCCACATCCCAATTCGTCTTGAACTTGTCTAGCGCGAAATTGAGTGTTTGGAGGCTCTGCAGGTCCGTTTTTTGAGACCCATTCACGGGAGAACCCCTGGTGCTGTGGATTCCCGCCGACGTCATCCAATCACTCGGAGGTGGGGTTCCGTAGTTTGAAAACTGTGCCGCCCCCTCCACCTGTGCTCTTCGGATCAAAGATAATATGCCGTGTACCAAGATGAACTTTCCGTAAAGGTTGGTGCTTCCAGGCTGAATCTCGAATGAGGAATGGAGAAGGGCCTTGAGTGCCCAATCCATCTCCGGTTGCTTCGCTCGCTTTGTACCGTATGCATTCTTCTCGTGAGCGACTTCCGGGCCTCTGAGGCCTAGTGCAGAAACACAATCCTCAGCAGATTCAGCATCCCAAGCTGCGTCATCGCAGGGAAGGGGCATGTGCATCTCAAACACATCAAATAGAGGATGTGCATTGAAATACAGACCCATCGCAGTGTCGCAGAGGAAAATGCCAAACATTGTTCGGTTGCGTCGTTCGTGGTCAATCCATGATGGCCAGTTAAAGTCATGCAGATTAAAACTGGCCGGGTTGGAATCGACTCGCTGCACAAGAGAAGTGAAGGCAGGATCATCAGAAGAATGAAAGAGGTTGAAATTTCGAGTGCCTGATGCGAGGAAGGGATGGATCTGACGAGCCCGATCACGTTGTTGAGGAGTGCCGTTCCATATCAATAGAATACACATGAACATGACGGCTTGGAGTTCTTCAATGTCGGTTCGAGATGCGATCCTCGTTGAGTTCTGCAGCTCAGACCTAAACACCTTACAGTCACGCTCAAGTGCAATGCACAAAAAGTCCATCATTTCGCGAACGTTAGACGGTGTAACACGGTCAGAATAGCAAGCTCCGATGCAACACATGCCTGCAAGTAAGCCAGTGTACGCATCCATGATTTGGAATGTCGCGACATGAATGATAGGAACGTGGATGTGAAAATGGGTGTACTTGTCCAGGAAATCTTTAATGTTGTCGGGTGTGAAGTAGAGGTTCATGCCCGCGCTTTGGGGGTCAATCGCCTGGTTAGGAGGATAAAAAAAGTTCAGAATTTGATCGGAGAGTTGGTTGTATGGATTTTGAAGATGAGATGGCATCCCCCAGTTCGGAGTGAGGGGGTTGTTGGGCCTGGGGCCTGTCGTTCCGGGCTCGGCATTAGGCTCGGTTTTGGTTGCGATCTGCGTCTGTCCAAGATTAGGAATGAAAGAGGTGTTGACGTAGGTTTGATGCGCACCAGCCTGGAACATCTGAGACCAATCAAGGCCAGATTGTTGGTTTTGGTTTGAATTGCCATACATGGGCATTCCGTTCTGGCCCGGGGGCATGCTGTAACCAGGGAGCTGCTGGTTGTTCATGGAGCTCGAGACGTCGGTACCGTAGGGCTGCGAGGTGCCCATCACGGGCATCTGGCGCCTGTCCCCGTTATTACCGTTGTCAAGGCGTCCAATTGAGCTGGATCGCGACAAATGGTTCTGGTCACCGGCCATGTTGTTCATGCCGTCTTGGACGGGAACCATGCCGAAGGGATGAACCATGTTGTCTCCTGGGATGTTACTAAGCCCGTTCAGGTGGTTCAAGTCACCCTCGTGTCCGAGGCCAGCAGCCTTTTGGGCCTGGGCATTCTTCTTAACGTGAGCTTGAGGGTGGGACAAGTGACTAGCTCCGGTGGGGTTTCCACGACGGATAGAGCACTTTTGGAAGTGACGCTTCAGAATATCACTTCGAGAAAACGTATCGCGGCAAAGCACACACATGTAGGGGCGGTCGCCGGTGTCTTAAAAAAAATCTGCGTTAGCGGGTTAACACACAAGAAAGGTTCACGTATACTTACGTCGCAGAAGGTGACGCTTCAGATGCTTCGCGTGAAGGTAGGTCTTTGTGCAATGGGGGCAAGGAAACTTTCCATCGGCGTCCTTGACGGGAATGACCGTGTTCTTGGTGGCGCCAGTGCCGGCCGCGGGAGCAGCAGGTCGGCCAGGAGCGCTGGGCAAGATACCGCGTCGACCCTGTGAGCCAACAACATGGGTAGGCTGGTCGCCCTCGTGCTGAAGAACAGAGTTAGGCTGCATCAGCGAACTAGGTCCGTAGGGCGAGGAGACGCCGGGCTGGGACATGATGCCACCAGGAGGCATAGGACGAAGCACAGGAGGCCCTCGGCCACCGATAGGCGCGGGAGCAATGGGCTGCGGGTGCGACGCGGTGGTGGTCGCCTGGGGCATCATGGCGCCGGAAGTACCATAGGCCTGGGGAGGAGGGTACTGGCTCTGGGGCATTGAGTAGATGCCGCCGCGTCCTCCGGGCTGCGATGTCTGCTGGTAGCTGGGGAGGTTGTTGTTCGAACCGGGCGTGTTGGGGGTGCCCGGGGTCCGCGGCGTGTGCGGGTGGCTACCGTAGAGAGGCTGCATTGCGGAGGCGGGAGGCTGCAAAGGTGGGAGAGTCTGAGGGAGAGGAGAGCCGGTTTGCAGCTGGTTGGGGGCGATGGCGGTGGGCGAAGGATAAGTTTGACCAGAAGAAGTCGTGTTTACACCATTGGTGGGATACTGCGAACCGTCCATGCTACTCTCGGTAGACACGTTCTGGATATGACCGTAGTGTTTTGGCCGCGACGCAAGAGTCCGGGGTGAAGAGAGCTTGGCGGCGGAGGTGCGGACAAGATCAAGTCGAGATTGCCGAAGAGGAAAAGATCCAAGTTTGCGAAGCGGCGAGGCAAACAAGCGATCACTCTGGCGCAGTACAGTGCAGGTAGTTGCAAAGCTCCGCAGACGAGGTTCCCGGAAGGTGGATGAGGCTCGTGGCAGGTCCCTCTTGAGGTGGTGTTTGGGGAAGGGTGCAGAGTGGAGAACTGGGTCTCGAACCTTTTTATTTTTTTCGGCGGATGCTGTCAGGGCAGCCAGGCCGGAAGGGTGGGTGCGGAGGGTGGGTGGCGTGGGTGGATACGGGTGTGCAGTGAGAAAAGACAGAGGTGCGAGGCGAGAGAAGAAGTGGGTTCGCGTGGGAGTGGATGCGGTGGGTGGGTATGGACCGCGAGTGAGGAAGAGGTGAGGTGAGGTAACGAGGTAACGAGGTAACAGCGGTAGCGGTCGAAGTCCGTAGTAGGCGGTTTTAGCGTGCTAAGGAATGCCCAATGACCCGGCGAGTCCAGTCGGTGGTGACCAGGCCTGGGTACCGGCAGCGGCAGAGGCAGACGAGCGCCCAGCAAAAAGAAGCGAGCAGTGGCGGAGGCGGCAGCGGCAGCGACAGCAGCAGCGCAGCGCAGCAGTAAGAGCGGAACCGTTGAGATGCTGGGCTGGTGACCTGGCTGGCCTGGCACGCACGCGCAGTGAGTGGGCAGTGACCTTGGGCGAGTGGATAAATGCTTGGGATGGGAAGTGGGCCCACGGGGAACCACAGCGAGGTAAGGATGAGATGGGATAGGCCGCTGGGGCTGGGATCTGGAGGAGAAAAAAAATAGCCCAGAGGGAGGGTCGCGGGTCGTGGGTCGTGGGTCGTGGTTGTGGGTTGTGGGCGTGGGTGAGGGCGTGTTGGATGGGGCCGAGGCGCCAGACGCGCAAATCCAGAGCTATCGAGGCGGGAAAGACGCAGCAGGGGGCAGTCAACGCGGACGATGATAAAATTTGATCCGACGGCGGATTGGGAGCGGTTGATGTTGGTGAAGGGAGAAAGAGAAAAGATTGCGGGAGGGGAGAAATGGGAGACCGAAGAAGATGAGAGAAGAAGAGAAGGCCGAAAGAGCGAACGAGAGAACGCGCGCCAGAAAGTGACCAACCTGTCTGCCTGCCAGTGAGAGAGCTCAGAGCCGCCGGGCGAGCCAGCACTGCGAACGCACTGTCGGATGTACCAGTGACTTGGCCGGCAGGGAACACACCTCGACACTTGGCCGCCAGCTGTTTGCAGCAGGGTCGAAATTTTTGATTTTTTGGGCAATTTTTTCTCGCTCGCTCGCTCTTGACACGCCTAGGACGGTACTGCCACGCCCATGCCTAACCACTTCAGACACTCGTGTCGTTTGGTCTAATCGGGATTACGGCGAAATCAATCGCGGTCGATAAATTTGACCACTAGCATGGTTGCCATTGCCGCTCTAAGCCGCAAGAATTGGGGCCTAAGAGAACGGGCGGACTACCTGAGCGTCACCTCCCGACTGCAGCCGCGCCCAGGCATCGCCCAGGTATCCCAGCCGTACCCACCGCTGGCCCGAGTCGTCGCCGGTATGTTGGCACGCAATTCCGAAAGCACGTCCGAAGTACTCGAGGTCCCTACATCCGTGCTGCCCTTCTTGCACCGCAGCGGACGCCGGACGGTGAGAATTAGCACGTACTTGTTCAAGTAAGGTAGGTAGCTGGCACGGCGCCCCCAGACACTCTGCCTCGTCATTCTCGTCAATCTCATCACTTTCTAGGCCTTGTCGCTTACTATATACGTAGCACCAGCCGATCCGGCGCATCTATTGTTCAGAATGGGGGAGGCGCTGACTTGATATGCAACCCCCTCCGCTCAGGTACCAGCTCAGAAGGATATGCGCTACGGTTCAAACCAAGCACTGGAAGCACTGCGGCATCGGTATCGGCAGCGGTATCTCCGTCCGACACCGTCTGACCAGGGGGGGGTGGCGCGGCTGCATCGTGGGTGGTTGGAGACAGCGACTCGAGGTTGGAGGAGGATGGACGGTTGGTAAGTTGGAGGAGGGACCAGGCAAAGGTACGAGCGCCCTCATGGACAGGCGTCATTTCTCCCAACATGGTCAGCTTCGCCGCATCGACAGTACTTCCAGTATCAGGTTGTATCCAATGTCTGCCCTGTGTCAGGGATGCGGCGGCACTTGCACCGATGCTCGTGATGCTGCCTCGTCTCGCGCCATCCCGGATGAGGCCAGAGAATCGCTTTGCACAAACCCAGGGTCATGCACAAGGGGATGCGAAAAGGCACTACAAATGTTCATGTTGTCCATCGGCCTACGAGGGGGAGGGGCGAACCTATTGATGGAGGTTGGGTGAGGTTGGGCTGGTAACGGGTACACAACGCCAGCACGCGTTTGCTTGACTATTCGCACAGAAGGCCGAAGTACTCCCTACCTTACCACCGTGCCCTACTTCGCCGACTCTTGCTGTTGTGCTCGCGAGTTTGCACACTCTGAGCGTCCGGCGCGCGCGTCCGGCTGATTCCCGGTATCGTTGCCGGTCTGGCTGCCCACCCACGCCGCCGAAGATGCTTCGCGCCAAACCAAGTCCTCACCGCATTACCTCATACACGACTCGGGACGCCGAGTTCGCGCCGGGATCTCTCGACAAGCTCATGCAGCCCTTCTCATTTCGAAATTTTCTTTCTTCCTCATTGCCTGATATTGTAAGCGGCTGGAATACTGCCACACTAGTGTTGACGCTACGGCATAAAAATGATGGCCAGAAGGCCATGGAAATCCGGCCATCGACAATGCGCGGCGGCAGTGTCTCTGTCTGCGATAGTAGGATTGCTGAGACTGTCCCAGGCCGGTGTGTTTCACTCAGCAAGATGCTCCAATCTGGGCGCCTCAATCTATCTTACTCCATGTCCCTATCTCGCTTGGGTAGGGATATTCAGAGTTCAGCTTTACAACTTATCCTTTTTTGTGTTGACTTGCTCGACGTGTCGGTTGGTGGCCAATTGCAATGGCCAGCGGCGACTTGTACGCGAGCGGCAAACCTTGGCTCCCAAGCTTCAAGCTTCACAGTGCCCGTGATCTGTCACAGCAGTGCTAGGTTGTTTTCGACATGCCATGGCATGACACCTCACAACAAGACGCGCCTGATAGTCTGCAGAGCGGTTTAATCACATAATCCCATGCCGATTTCAGGCGGAAACCCTTGGCGCCTGTCGCAACCAAGGTCTGGCCTGTCCTCGAATTGGCACTACAATGCGCCGCCCTTGGGCGGTACGTACGTAAAATGTACTGGCATGGTGACCTGGGCATGCCATTTGCCCTCTGTCCACCCCCCGAGCGCTATGTTCACCCACGGGCTGGCGCACGGCTCGTGACTCGAGTCTGCCAGGATCCCAAGATGATGTGCAGGATCCACGAGTCAAACGAATCTCCAGCATGTCCCTGGATTGCCGCGCTCACCAGTTATGGCACTGACCTCGTTCGGATTTACAACTGGACCCGGTTCTCGCAAGGCTCGGTATCGCTCGAGTCCCTGAAATCCCTGTGTGGCACGCTCCGGGGCCTCTTGCCCTTGGAGGACCGCCCTTATTCCCAACGTCGCGCGCCAAGGAACTACGCAATGCTCGGCAAGTCTAGCCATCTACAACTCTAGGGCGGACTTTCGTTTGCTTTGCCTGGTCGCAGAGTAAAAAGCAAGGTTGCCGCCCGGGAATCTTGGCCCAATTTCGCTCAGGGCTTTCGATCTGCGGGAGCGAAAGCCATCCCGCTCATCAGCTGGCCATGTTTGAAGCAGTAGCAGACAAATCCTGCGCATCCGCTGAAACGCAAAGCACGCGCCGGATGGATTGACATGAGGCGCGCTGGCTTGCCCCAGCCAGGGTCGTCCCTTCATCTCACATCGGTCCTGGGACCGTAATGGGGCCGTCCAATGGCTCCCGAAAACACCGCGGTTGTGCCCACCAAGGCAGATCTTGGTGGAGCCTGTACCCCTTGGAACCCCTCACCCTCCCGCCCAGTGCAGCTGCTCGAGAGCGAGGACGAGGCAAGGGAAAGCTTCGATGATGGCTCCAGAAGCCTGGAGTGGAGTCGCTTCTGCGAAGAGGCGCATTTGGGGAAGCTGTCGCTTTTTGAGCCGCTGACGCTCACCTGTCACCACTTTCAACGTCTCGCAACCACAATGCTCCCTCGGACCACGAATTCCACGACGCCCTGCCCAGAGCCCCGTGCCCGTACGTCTTCTCCCGATAATTGCCCTCGGACCGCGCAAAGCGCCTTTTATTTTCCTTTTTCCTCCTCTCAACTCGGACCACACCCGCAGGCTCAGCAGGTACGTCAGCGGCCGTCCTTGATGCGTAGTGGCGGGAAACACCGAGACAGGCGTCATTCCCGAGAAACAGCTAGCTGCTAATCCCAGCGCTACTACTTCTTTTTTTTTTCAATGGCTTCGCGCTGGCCAACGATGGGAGGGAGGCTACCGAGATTCCCAACCCCTGCCTCCGTGGCGCCGCCTCCTGGGTCCTCTTTGCTAGGGCACGAATGCTGTGGGACATTGTCACCACCCAGAGCGTGGGACCAGAGCGTGGGACACAAGAACTGCCATAAACGCGGATACATACCTAGTCGGGGTTATCAATCTCATCAGTCCTAAATTCACAACCTCAACAACCATCCGTGCAACAGCGAGTCAGAGACGCACCGCGGTACCAACGCCTCGCCGGCATCGCCAACTGGTGCGGCAGCGGTCGTGCCATTGCGGTTGCGTCATGGCCTGAGGTACCAAACTATTCCGCGCAATCACTAATTCCTCGCGACGTTTTCCCGAGACTTCACCGACTCGAAATACCGCTCTCTCCCCCCTTCCACACTCGGCTCACCCCTTGTCTACGTCTTGTCTTTGTTGCTCAGATGTCATTGAGCCAAAATGCCCTCTTGGTTTAGCCACGCTCGACACGAGTCAATCAATCATTGTGCGACTACACACACGACATGTCAAGTCTCTGGGAACCAGGGAGAACAATCCCGCTGACAAATGGAACAGTCAGGCTGGTATGGACGGATTGGGAACTATAGCCGGTAGGCCAGGGCTGGTGGCGGCGCGAATGCCGCCGGCAAACTCGCCCATATGTCATGGCTCGCCTGGGCGGCCTGGGTGCAGGTACATCGTACTCGTTGAGCTGTGAAAGGATAATGCTCGCATCATCAGCTGATAAGTGCGCGACGGACACACCCTCGTGGCAGACCCCTGCGCCGACGGTCGGAACTGCTCCATCAGGAATTCCGATGCCCTTCAGTGGCTGACGACGACGGCAGGGATGTCGGAATTACGAGGTGCTAGTTCACTAAGTAAAATGTACAATTCGAGCTCTCGACCGACGGGCTTTGTACGGAATACATTTGTGCACATCTTCCAGCGAGGGAGGGGCGACGTTGGGGAAAAAAGAGCCCCCCGGCATTATGTCCGGAGGTTTTGTCGACTCCAGTGTAGCATCCACACCACACCAGAGGGGAAAAGAGGGCCATGTCCGGCAATCGTTGGAGAAGCGGGCCAGAGTGGAGAGTGGGATAGGAAAAAAACTGCCGCTGGGTGGTGCCGGACGGAGCTGGTTGAGGCTCCAAGCTCCTGCTGGGTCCCTCCCGCTCCCCATTGACGGGGCGTCGGGAGCCACATTTGGAGTTCTAACGCGCAACATTGTCCAACATAGCGACAAAAGTGCTGGTGATGGCTTCATTCAGCGTCCCCCACTCCGTTTTGCGATTTCTGGCTGTCCTGGCTCCGAACTCGTCCCGCCAACTTGTTGGGGGCGTTGGAGCTGCCGTTTGCACCCGATCACAAATCGGCGCATCGCTTGCATGTCGGCACCTGCGCGAGTCATATATCATTAGCCTCGGACTTTTCAAGCTCCCTGATACCGGCGTCGGTCGAAGCCTGCATCGTCCACACCTCATTTGTCCAACCCAGCTGGCTAGTGACGAGCCACCGAATCTACCAAGAGATTGACCTGCCACAGGCCTGCGTCTCTCACGCGTGGCAGGGCGGAATCTCTCCAAGGTGCACGGTTCCTCCCAACCAGTTTCGGCGGAGACAGAACGCTGTTGACGGTGTCCGAGGCCCCGAGCTAATGGGGTAATGCTTATTTCAGCAGAGCCAACCACCCTCCGCCAGCTTGGCTACGACATACGTAGTATGATGTACGTCACGAACGCCCAGCCTGCCCTCTAGTCTCGTCATGCTGGTCCGAAGTACCTCCTACCAGCTCTAGTGCGGAACCTTGCCGGAGAGGCGCAAATTTTGGGCTGGCCGCCGTGTCCGTTTCACCACGAGGTCCCCACCAGCATCCAGGTTCTTTGGCGACGGACTTGGATGTACCACGTGGTGAGTTATCGGCTGCGATGCGTTGCTTTCTGCTACGGGAGGAAACTTCAGCCGGGACAGTATGTTGAGCTGGTGACAATGACGGCCAACCTCGCACCACCCATGACGTCTATCCCGCCCTTGAGTTGGTGCCCGCGTCGAGCAAGGCGTGAGGCCCGGCCGTTCGGCGGGATGTGGGAGACCCATACTCACTTGAATGTGTCGCGTCTTGTCAGTCTAGGGGGTACGCGATAAGTTACACCTTCACAGGGAGTCTAGGTTTTACTTGTTGGTTCGCAGGCATTTCGCCCAGGACAATGATACTTGACGCTAGCTGTCACGGTAACAGCCCTGAGCTTCCACCGTGTCAGGACGCGAACAAGACAAGCTGTTGTCGAGGCACCTGCGAGGGAAGAGAAATATCTCCTTTCGTCCGTTACGAAGTGCCATTCCTGGCGGCCCGGTATGTCTCGGTCGACCGCTGCTGGCGTGCTTTGCTTTTTGCCTGTTGGGCGAGATCTCTCTCCCTTCTCTGGTCTAAGATGCTCCCGTCTCACTTGACTGGATGTGGCAGATATGTCTCGCGGCAAGACCACGTACCAGGTTAGTCACAACCTCCCCCCCTCTCCCTACATGCGTTCATGCCTGTTATGCGTGATCGAGGCCCTTGGTACCGAGTCGTTGCAGCAATGCGATGCCGGGCGTCCATCCAGCGAAATAAAACCGGTGAAATTGTGACCGACATTCGTCAAGTGTCTCTCGAAAATTGCAGTATGGAAAACAGCACCCTGGTTGCGTGCCGAGATGCGCGCTATTTGATGGACATGGATGCTATCACCCCGAACTATTCGGACCTGCATGGTCCATCATTGCCTGAGGGATACCGTTGACAAGGAGGTGTGCGCCACCACGCCGCCGAGACGCAGTGGGTGACATCGCCCTGGTAGAACATACCTGAAATTCTAAGTCAAAATAAACCCGCCGCGAGGGGGTGCAACAGTCTGATTCACGCAACGGGGTTTTGGTACGCGACGCTGGCCAAGCTAACTTTATGCGCTGGATTGTCCCTTCTTGCAACGGGGATCAGTCAGAACCCCGTTCCTGATCTGGGCCTCGGGGGAGAAGGGAGGGGCTCCTACGATGCCTATTGCTTGTCCACCCCCCACCGCTTCTTCGAGCCCTTGACCAAGCCTATTGCTTGTATGCTCACCGATAATGAGCTCACCTACCTAGGATAGTCTGACTTGCGGGGGAGGTTGCACTGCAGATAACTGGGGTGGGGGGCGGAGTGACATGATCTATAACCTCTAGCATGTATAGATTGAATCCCCTTAGGGGGCCTAAGGTGCTCTGCGTGTATTATGGGCCCGTTTTGCCCCTTATTGTATGAGTACTCTTGAGAGACTTGGGTTTACTCTTTGGTTGTGGTCATAACAATGTTATGGGTATGTTCATGAGGTACCAAGGGAACTTTGCCTCTGTGCCTAATATTTGGCTGCGAAAGAATGTACCGGTATCTTATCTTTGCGATGTTGAGTGGACCGCCACCTTTATCGTGACCTCAAGAGCACCTTAGGCCCCCTACAGAAAAGGGGATAGCTTATGCTTGTTCTTGGCTCCTCAGCCAGCCACATCTCTTGCCATTGTCCGCCTACATATGCGGCTAAATGAACTGCGTGCCGTGCCGATTTCAACTTTTCAGCTCCCCACTCTTGACTCTTGGCGTCCGACGCCTTGGAATTAAGCTTGGCGCCTTTCTTAGTCGTATATGTCTTACTTCCCCGCCCTGGCCGGGGCTTAATCAAAGAGGGGGATTGGTAGCTTCCGAGGCTCACACAGCACATTCCAGGGATGGCTGCAAGCCTGAGGCTTGGTGAGAATATGCAGCCGCTGCCTTTTTCATCCATGCTCGGTGCACCCGTGCAACCATCAACTGTACTTTGATAAAGCATAACGTGACTGCTCTGTTCCCAACAGAAGTGAAAAGAGGCAACATAGACAGCACACCGGCCTTGCGCAAGGGATTGCCACGATACGGCCTAGTATTTGCCATACTTTGTGATGCATGGCAGGGTTTCTTTCTACTAGTAAGCTGCGTGCTGCTTCTCGCCCCCCACCTGTTGTCTCTTCTTACACATTGTTTTCTCGCTGGGTTGTCGGTAGGCTCTGCCGTCCGAGACTGGGTTGTAAGCTGTAATGGAGTGATAGGGTGATCTCACAGTGATAAAGGGAGCACAATTTGTTATAGTGGTCCCTCGTCGGTCCCAGCTTAGGTGTCTACAGATCAAGAATCATGGCGATCGGGATTCTCCAAGCTACGATATGCTGTATGTAAGAACTAGTGCGTTGTGGACATTTAGTGATCCAAATCACGGGAGTGAAGTAAGGCAAATCAGCTCGGGTTACTGTGTTTTTTGATATCGTGGCTGACGGAGACGTCATTGATGACAACAATGGAAGAAGCATATACTCGCTCGCCATCTGTGACAAATACCGGCTACGCCTGCTTCTGTGATGGCTTGATGCTCCACAGCCCGTTGCTTTGAAAATAATAGTTGCTATGGCCTAGAGCAAAGTCTTACATTCCCGTGGCGAGCTGAGTGCCTACCTTGAGGCATAGCCTGCGAGGCTGGGTATGTCGGAAAGGAGGGTCAGGGCCAAAAGTTATGTGTTTTGTATATTCCCCTTTTCTGAATTGCCTCAGTGGCCACAAATCAGGAAAGCTCTCGAGCCGAGGCTTCGCCGAGGTCTCGGCGACCTTTTACCGGCTATGACTAATCCTGTGTACATGGCCTTATCCAACAGGGTATGTACAACTCGTCCTGGTGGCAATTGTGAGTCTACTCATGCATCAAGTGCCTTGCTGTCTGTGCCCAGATACGAGAGTTCCAAATGCATCGTCGGCAAGAGTCAACACGAGTTATACAGGGACCAGTAGTGTTCCAGTGATGGAATCTATTCTTGGAAACAAACACTTTACCATTTCCACGGGTGAGATAACAGTTCTTCTTCAACCACGGTCCACTCAACCCACACCTCCCCATTTTCGGGAATGCCACACAATGTTCCTTCTCTCTATACTATGCGATCCCACCTTTTCGTATATTCCATGCACAAGTATACAAACGGCCTAAATATGGACGCATTCTTGCGGGATAAACTGGATGCTTCTTGAAGTGACGAAATTTGGCGATACCTTGGTTGAGTTCCGTTCTGGAACAATTAACAGGCGTGTGCATGTCATTGGAATGCACATGGGTGATTGGGGGCGGTCAGCTGGCGCCTGAGCCGAAATGTAAAAACTCCCTAGTCAAGGAGCGAATAAGGCTCACCGAATTCACCATTCTATCAAGCCGACCGCCCCCAAATCCCACAAGTATAAACACGAGGATGGCTTGGCGTCATGCGCAACTACCGCGCAGCTCGTCTGGGCGAACTCAAGTGATTGAGATGTCTGGACTGCGTCACCCCACTTCAAATAGTGGCTTACAGGGACTGCGAGCTCTTGAATTGCAAATGACAAAGGTACAGATTGAAGATGTTAATCTACAGAGAACGCAGGTTAGTGCGTAGGGGCAGATCAGATTGAAACAGGGAGGATGGCGAAGCCCGAAAAGAGGGCGTTTCCATACTGGGCGGGGCCGGGGCTGTGTCACAAAGACTTGCACTTTCGCCGCCTAGTGTTTGACCGGAAGTCTGCCTCGCAACACTTCCAGCGCCGGCGGCTACGCAATGTACCCATACAGAAGAGCAGAAGGTCACTGGTTGCGGTAAGAGTATCTCGGCAGCTGAACTCCACCACACCCTCAAATCGGTAGCCCCGTGGTTCAGAGACAAGGCGCTTACAGAAATGATTTCAAACGGGCTCCCTTACCACAATAACCATTTTAGTGAGGGCTCCCCATTTTACCCTTTAACCCTCATTTATCCTTCATTTCACAACCTCCAAAAGAAATTGTCATCTGTTCATGCTGATTAACCACTTGGCTCTTGTGGCATCGCTAATTCACAACGAGTTCGTTGAACACGTTACCGACCACACCAATTAATCAATTATTATCCAAAGACATTGATTCGAGTCGTTGAAGTGTTGGACTTCATGGTCAGAAAGAAAATGGAGCCAATAACTAATGAGCTATTGGGGAACTTTGCCCATGGATCTCCTGCAGTCAGCGCGCGACATCAAGTCCACGGCTCGGAATCTTTATTATTACTATCACACCGATACCATATGCAACCGCAGCTTGAGGAAACATCTTTCCTTAGTCCAGAACTGTTTATCCAAGACCACAAAGGCAACAGTCGGCCTGCAAACGACGAGGATTACCGGCGCAAGCTCCTCACTGCTTCTGAGTCCGCCGATAGCGAAAGCGTCATATCTGTGCATGATTATGGCTTTGAAGCCGCCGCAATTCAAAAGATCGATCCATTCCTTCATCACAAACCCGAAACTGGGTTATCCGTGGAAGAGTTCCTTCACGAAGAGATGAATGCGAGCTTGGTGGTGAATATGCAGAACGAGGATTACATGCCAGTCGACAAATTTACAGCCTTATTCAACACGGCTAACATAACTCTGCTAATCCAGGAGATGTTTCCTGATGCGAGTAAGGATTTTATTGATAAATTCATGTATAAACACATCTAGGAGGGAGTGGGGGGCTAGACCGACGTCGAATTCTAACGATTCTGATTCTCATGCACAGAATTGATTCTATCCACGAATTTATTCGGCAGGAAATCGCTGATGAGTTCCTTATTCACCATCAAGATTTCAGTCGTAAGATTTTCCGTCGTGGAACAGCACATGCTACCCAGAAATCGCTGCTACACGATTGGCGGCCAATGCAGGTCATTTTGTTCAAGGAACTTCAGCGCATATTCTTTATTCCATTCTTTGAGATCACAGAAGGAAAACTGTGCTCTTACGAGCTAGCCACTCAAACTCGGTTACCTTGGCTGGAATACGAACATAAAACAAGTGGCGGATACTCGATAGTCCATCAAGTTTTGATAGACCCCAGACATCACAACTATGTAAGCTTCCGTCTCAACCCAAAAGCTAGAATCGGATGAACGTTTTCTGATTCATCAAAGCCATCTAAAACAAATCCATATTTCGCCCTGAAGGAGATTGACTCTGGGGATCGCGAAAGTTACGACCATCAATTGAGAGCCCTAGAAAAGTGTTGTGCAAAGGTATACAAGGAGAAGCATCTTATCAAACTTCTCCTAACCTTCAAAAATGGAGAAAAGTATTATCTTCTCTTCGAGTGGGCAGATGGTAATCTTGAAGACCTTTGGAACACGCGATATGTGATTCCATCGCCTGTAGTAGCAGAGTGGGCAGCAAAACAGTGTTTAGGCATAGCTAGTGCTATCAAAAGGATTCACGGCCTTGCAACCTGGCAGAAAGAGCAGAGAAAACTATCTCCAGGTTTGAACAATGAGGATGAAAGGGAGTGGGGACGGCATGGAGACGTCAAACCAAACAACATCCTCTGGTTTTCAAGTCATGGAGAGGACAACGACATCTTAGTCGTATCTGATCTCGGCCTAACCCGCTATCATTCACACCTTACAAAATCAAACATTAATCACATCGACGGTTTTACTAGGTCATATCGACCCCCAGAGATAGATCTATACCGACCCACTTCGCCGCGTTACGACATATGGTCGCTCGGATGCGTGTACCTCGAATTCTGCGTATGGTACCTCCAAAAAAGTGAAGGGGTGGCAGAATTTGAGGATCAGCGAAGCCAAGAGGATATTTCCTCCGTTCATGGTTTCCAAGAGCCGAAGTATTTCAACATAATCAAGAGTGCAGATGGGAAAGATACGCCTCAAATAAAACGGACCGTGATCGAGGTGCGTGCATACTTCAAACACTTAATTAGAACAGGATTTAATGGATAACTGACCTATATACAGCGTATTGAGATTCTGAAGAAACTGGATACAGGTTCAATATTCATAGGGCGACTACTGCATCTGATCGAAACCGAAATGCTTGTCCGGGAGCCAGAGAAACGAGCCCCAATTGACCGGATCTGCGTAGCTATCTCGGAGATTAGAGACTCACTAAACAGTTCCCGGATGCAAGAGCAATCGGAAAGACAGTTTAAGACAGACCGAAGAATATTGCCACTTCAAGAAAATTCGGTTGGTGGTGGAAAAAGTCACCAGGAAAGCCAAAGGCAAGCCTTTGTTCACGACGAAGATGAAAGATTTGTTCCAGGAATAGACGAGCTGGTACAACACGCTCAGGGTCCAGAGCCAGGCAATTTCAGTCGCCGCAAACATTCGCTTTCAGTACAGATGCCTAACGAAGACCAACCGAGTGCGACACCAGACAGCCAACACCAGTCAAATTCGCTCTCTTATGACAAGGAAATTCATCTGCGGCCAACATCCACAGTCGAACGCGCATTTAACTATGACGCCAAGAGGTCTGAGTAACTTTAAACGGCTTCCAAGGTTTTCGGAATCGACACCAACGAGCCCCGAAACTCGGACAGAGGGCAATTTGGCTGCGCACGAATTTCTATGTCACAGAATGACAGAGACATTGACCCCAGCGAGATCAACCCTCTTTCAACTAAATTTCTCATAGTTGGGTGTTTTATTCTACACTCTAGGTAACAACCTCACCAGAGTCCTAATGCTGGAATGGTCTTGTGGGAGTTGGTGCGCCTCGCTTACTACCATTCCTGGTGATCTTGTGGAGTAAAGTGGAAGCAAAAGAAACCAGTGCTGCTAAATTAACGAAATAAAAGATAGAAAAAGTCATTCAGTTGAATTTCCCGTCCTTATGTGGATAGTTAAGCCAATTGAAACAAGATACGAAATAGAAGGTTGGAGACCCGGTTGCATATAATAGCATACCTAATTATTCACGTATATTGTTTTCTCTCTCGTGTTTATATATTTATTCAACATGGATCTTAGTGCATTCGGCATGCCCGTGAAATTGGTAACATAACTCGGCTTTCGACGGGCGAGACACTGATGTAGTCATAATCACGGCTTTTCCAAACACCATTTCATCACATGAATAATCATTCTGCATCGCAAGGGAAGCTATGTTTACAGCCACCCACAATGATATAACAACACGTAACTACATAAAATGCTTAATATAACAATACGAGCGATATGCGAAGGAGAGCAAAAAGCGTATCTTCATCCTAAACTCACTCCCTAGTCAACCAGCCTTGGAAGGGCATTCTTGAAGAATCCATGTGGATCATATTCCTTCTTTAGCTTCTTAAGCTCAGCCAATTTTTCTCCATACACGCTCTCCACGTCCAAGCACTCAGGCGAAGTCACTGCAATGTAGGTCTTCTTTGTCGCCTCCTCTAGACCCATGAGCTCGTTGCGCGCGGCCATGGACCATTCTGCCGCCTCCTTGCCTATTTCCTCGTCAGGCCCGACACCCAGAAGCTCAATCATAATGTGCGCCTCGCGATATGGACAGACCGAGTCCGGAACATTGTCGGAGCACGATGGGCAATCTTCGCGCACCACGTGCATATTGATGCCACCGGTGCTGCTTTTGGGCATATTAGCCGCCACATTTGCTAGGCCCGCGATTGCTGATGGCGTGAGGCGAGTAAGCGAAGCACTTTGCGGCCGGCCGCCCAGCATTTGAGGCGGCAGCATGGCCGTCAACTGGCGGGAAAAGTCGAGAGCCTTCATCGTAGTAATTGCGGTTTGTGGCTCTGGCGTTCCTGGCATCAGAGGCGCCAGCTTGCCGACATCATCGACCCAAGCCCGCGACTCGTCGGTGGCGGTGCCGTTCCAAATAACGCAACAACACAGAGTGATTCCCAGCCCTGGCACTGCAAAGATGAATGGCATCGGATAAATCTGGCTTGGGACATTTTTTCCCTCGCCGAATAGCTTCTCGTAGTTGGTCAAAAAGGTCGTGACGGCTTTGGACAGGTCCGTTGAATCGAACATGAGCATACCGGCTTGGACCTAAAATCATCAGCGCTGTTTCAACGATACGGAAAGAAACATGTTTTTCCAGCGAGGTTCATCGTTAGGGGAAGCACCCACATCTTGCAACGGATAAGCCTTCACTGTGAGCTCGACGACAACGCCGAGATTCGCGCCACCACCCCGCAAGCCCTTGAGCATCTTATCATCAGCCACTACCAGCTTACCCTCGGCGTTGACGACCTTGGCCCCCACGATCTGGTCCGCGCCGAGACCATACGAGTGAATATATGGCCCCAACCCACCAACCAAGCACCAGCCAGCATACCCAACCGTGCCACAGGATCCTACAGGAACTTGAAGGCCCTTCGATGCCAACGCTTCGAGGACTTGTTCGGCTGTCGCGCCGCCTCCAACGTGTGCCGTCTCATGATTTTCCGATACCGTCACGGAATTCAATTTGCGGAGGTCCACCGTCACTGCATCAGCGACGGTAGACCGGCCGAATATATCATGTCCGCCACCACGGACCACAATTTCTGCTTTAGCTGCAACACAAGCAGCCACGATTGCCTCAACGTGCTGGTAGGTCTCGGGTACGGTAATGATACCTGGCTTTCTGTTTTGGTGGTTCCCAGAGTAGTTGGACAGCAGCTGGTTGAAGTCTGCGGATTCTGGGATGCTATACGGGACGCCAGCGCCCTCAAGCTGGGCCCGAATAGTCGAATCAGACGGTGAGGCTGCCATGTTTATTTTGAGGCGTCGGAAGTTGTACAAATCGCACAAACATTGATGAGATCAAGGTCGGCGGGGAGTAGCCGAGCCTAGTTCGACATTTAAGAAGTATATGGGAGTGGCGGAGTAGCATGCTGCGGTCCAATACTCTGTAAACAGCTCCTCAATGCCGTCTTATGCTAGCACTAACTTTTAGCGGCTGACGGAGTTGCGATCCCCAAAGTCCGACCCTGTCGCTGTCACCAATAGCACCCAGTGAAATCCCCGCTGCGACAACACTTCCAAGGCGGTCAAGCAAACAATGAGGGCAGCCAAATTGATACTAGCCGGCCCACCCGGCAGACATCCGCTTTCGCATTTGGAAGGGGATTCAACGCTACGAGATGTCAGCATGACACCTCCATTGCGATCTCACGTAATGAAGCCCCAAATGTCAGATGTCTGGGATAATAGGCGAATGGGGAAGCTGTACATAGCCCGAGACATGTTGGGGTCTATTTTACATGACTTACGACTTTTTGCAAAATACATATAGTCTGGCAGCGCCATATGAACCTTTGTAGCGTGTCAAGAGCTGAACGAAACCCGTTCCCTCTACTGGCCATTGTGTTAGCAAACCCGGTATAGTGAACATGTAGATCTACTTGCCAATAGATAGTATTATGGAAAATCTGCCCTTACAAATATCCGGTGCATCCGTGGTGGCTGATTCTAATAGCTAGCAAGTGCTCGCATACACATCTCACGTAGAAATCAGATCAAGCCTTCAGGGTACAAATTTAATGACGTTTTATTTAAGCCTGAGAAATCCTGAGTAATTGGCTGGCCCACCATTCTGACTGAAGGGGGAATGGTGAATAATTGATTAAATACAGCGGGGGCCGATTTTAGATGGGTCAAAATCATCATATGTCACTCAAGGTGAAGGAAGCCTACATCGATAACTAGCTTCAGGTTGAACTGCGAGACATTCCAATACCAACTGCTGGATCAGGACAAATTCTACTACAGACTGTGGTTTCGGGCGCTAATCCCAAGGACTGGAAAACTCCCAAATTGTGGAAGTCTACGCTACCCCCAAAAATCATGGCGACGATGTTGCTGGCTACGTTAAGGCAGTTGGGGATGGTGTCGTCGGATTCAATCCTGGTGACCGGGTCGCCGCGTTTCATGAAATGGGAGCTGCTCATGGCAGTTATGCCCAATACTCGATCGCTTTGGCTAGTTCTTCATTTAATTTGCCACCCAATGCATCATTTGAAGACATGCTTTCTTTGATCCTCCGGGTTCACACATAAAACGCCAATTCCCTCAATTAGAGGCTGTGACAATTCCTCTAGCTGCGATGACAGCGAACTTGGGACTCTAACAGGAGTTGAACCTTTCTCTTCCGTGAAACCCATCCAAAATTAGAACACCCCTCGTTATCTACGGAGGTGCAACGGCGGTCGGCGCTTTTGCCATCAAGCTCGCGAACTTCTCCAATGTCCATCCCATCATCGCGGTTGCAGGCCAAGGTATCCCTTTTGTGGAGGGTCTCCTAGACAAGTCTAAGGGAGATGTTGTAATCGACTACCGAAAGGGATCTGATTTCGTCATCAAAAAGTCCAAAACGCTACCGACCAGGAGGCCATAGAAGTGGCATTTGATGCGGCTTGAACGGAGTAGAGAAAGCACTCGAGAGATTAGAAGCAGGACGTTTGTCTACAAGGAAGTACGTCATACGCATTGAGGACACGAGTGGACTGTGAAGGAACGCTCCTTGTGTCTAGCTTCTACCCTTCAATCCTTCGAGCATTGATATTATTCACTTCGACCATGTTAGCCCCCTCACTGTAGCGGTTGGAAAGGATGCGTAGTCTGAACGTGGTCCAGTGGCTCCCAGGGCGTAGACAAATTGCCAGGCAGTATAGGGTAGGATATGTGTGACATGTCTAGATCGACGTAAGTAAGCGGTCCGATCGGCTATCAATTGCAGGGACCTATGATTGTCCCATTATCAAAAGAGGGGGATCTAAATATGAGGGGGTGTTATTGGGTCGCATCGCCAAGTGTTCTTATCATCCGGCGTTATCATTCGTGGCTATCGCCGCTTCCCGTCGGAACATTCCGCACAAACCCCTCTTTCATTCCAAGGCATCACACCTATAAGGTCGTGACTCGTTATGAGCTAGAATCGACATCAGAACCGGCTCGTACTAATAATCAGGTTACTACTTGGCGATTTCAAGTAGTCTAGTGCCTAATTCCTTAGTCTCCAGTCTTTTTCGAGCCATCTTATTGCACAGCAACCTCCACCCACGCCCCACTAAGTACCGTGTTCTATCAAATGGCATTCGTATCAGAGGCCATTGTGGCGAGAGGCCCATTCTCCGAGGGAAAATGGGCTATCGAACCTGTTACACTTCGAGATGTTCGTCCAGACGAGGTTCTTGTTGAAATGGTTGCGTCCGGCATCTGTCACACGGACCTTCATTGCGGAAACACGGCTGACGGTTTGGGCGTCCCGGGGGTCTACTACCCACGTGTTCTTGGACATGAAGGTAAGTGAATTCCGTGTCCAAAGGTTGAAGAAATTTAGGGCAGCTCCAACCGCTGGTGGCAATTGCTAAGGCACGGGCAACTCGCAGGCTCTGGATATGTGGTTCAGGTTGGCAGCGCCGTCACTAAAGTACAGCCCGGCGATGCTGTTCTACTTTCCTTCTCCTACTGCGGGACATGCTACGTCTGTAAGACAGGCCCACCATCTCACTGCATCAAATTTTTCGACATAAACTTCATGGGAGAACCAGTCTTTTCCGATGGAATTGGCGGACGATTCTTCGGACAATCAAGCCTTGCGCGCCACTCAATCGTGAGTGATAAGTCAGTGGTAAATGTTGCCGGGCTCGGCCTCACCAGAGATGACCTTAAAATTCTGGCACCACTGGGATGCGGTTTTCAAACCGGCAGTGGAACTGTCGTGAACGTTGCAAAGGCGGGCAGGGACGACTGCGTAGCCATAGCAGGCATGGGGGGTGTAGGTCTGGCGGCAGTTATAGCAGCAAAGCAGCGGAAGTGCGAAGCTGTTATCGGTATTGACCGCGTCGAGTCTAGACTCGCTCTGGCAAAGTCGCTTGGGGCTACGCACGTCATCAACACGACGGGCCTTGATATGGCACAAGTGACAGCGAAAGTCAAAGAGGCAACAGGCGGCCTGGGAGCAACTATCAGTATCGATACAAGTGCGCATCCACCTCTGGTAGCTGCTCAGATCGATGCGACACGGTACATGGGCAAGATCATACAGGTCGGCACCGGAATGCCAGATGCCAATCTATCGATCCACATGCAGAGCTTCATGGTCAGCGCGAAACAGTATTTCGGAGCAGTCCAAGGCCACTCTAGAACCGGCGAGTACATTCCCCAGATGGTTCAGTGGTGGAGGGATGGTACTTTTCCAGTCGAGAAACTGGTAACAGTTTTCGAATATTCGGATTTCGGAAAAGCCATCGAAGCTATGAGAAGTGGTGATGTAGTTAAGCCTATTATTGCGTGGTGATAAATATTTATCAAGCACGCGTACTTCTTCACAGCAACGTGGTTGTATTACAAATGCCATTCATGCTATTGCTCCTTCTCAGAAGCTCAATAGTTGACTACCACATCTCCCACATCTGACTCCCTATTGATATAAGCCTATTGAATAGTTGATCTCTCATCATAACCGCTGTTAGATGAAGCTCCCTTCCATCATCGGCCTTGATCACCAACCCATCCACAATCTCGTTCCCGGTCGCCCACCCGACGATCATTTTGCTCTTCCATCCTAGTCCGCCCACCTTCGTAAGCTCGGTAATCTCACCTATCGCCACGATCCAAGCGGGCTTGGCGTTCTCAATGTTAGCAGTCCACCCTATGGCCGGAGTTGTCGCAGTCGTTGTGATGTACGCATGGCCTTTCTTGCCCTTATAGCGCGCTGGGAATTGAATTGGGCCTGTGGCTGGGCTGGAGACTGTATCTTTGACTACTCCCAGGCGATTCTTGGCTTGTCTTGCACCTGCTTTAGCTTTCGCCTTATCTGCTGTAAATGCAGCACGGACCCCACCCTTGGCGGTGCCTCGGAGTAGATTCATGAGTCGGTGAGACTTTTTATGATTCTTTTGGTCTTCTTTATCGTGCTCCTCAATCTCCTCTGGTGTCAGTTCTGGCTTAATAGCCGCTTCAATTTCCTCGCTCGTGGCCGCTGTCGATGCTGTTAGCCATATTCTAAACTTAGTTATTGCAGTGGTGTCATACCTAAGCGATCCAGATCTTGGCCAGCGGTTATATCTGACACAACTGGCGGTGGGACATCTGAGAACGGAGGAGGAGGGAGAGGTGCGCTGTTACTCTCACCAGCCCGAAGTAGCGTGATCGTAAGTTGGGCATTTGTGGGAACCCCTTTCAAGATGGTATTGCAAAGCTCGACGTATTTCACCCATCGAGGATAATTCCTGTTGATGGTGGTCAATGCTGGGGAAATTATTGGTTTCCCAAAGAATAGGAAACCACAGCCAAATCCTAACCCCTTCGCGGCCATGTAGGATGATGTCCAGTATGACCCAAAAAGAACCATAAGCATAAGTAAAGCAAGGAAGACCTTTTGTTGATGAATGTGAAACGGTGCTGTTGGGTTCAGAGCGTTGCCTAGTCTCTCCCAAGTATCGATAAAGTTGGCAACAAGACGCAATGTAGGGCGCGCTTTGGCCCAGACGGCATCCGAAACAGGCTTCTTAGTTCTATCGTGTTCTACAGCCGGCTCCTCTCCGGCGGCCCTGTCTTTGGCGTCATTTGCCTCTTCGATGATCTGGGCTGGGTCTGCGCTGGCACTTTCGTCATCCTCGTCGGCTTGGGGCTGTTTGGCGACGGCGGTGCTGACTATGATCTGGAGATTTGCTAGTCAGTTATCTCTTTCATTGATCCGATTGCGCCTTACACCTGAACATACTGCGGATATAGTCGTTACGAAATTGTGGGCTTCCTGCTCGACCGCCTCTCCTTCGTGCTTCTCGGGGGCTCCAGTAACTGAGTCTTTCGAGGCAAGGACCCCAGCAGCTGGTTTTTGTACTCCTCCTGACTTGGCATCGATGAGAGCCGGAGGTGCTGGTGGGAAGCATGCCATTCGAGCTCTGTCTGACAGGATTAAAACGATGGCAAAAACAACCATCGTAGGGATCAGCAGATCGAGCAGCCACGCGACGGTGTAGACGGCGAGAAAGAGAGAAGTTCTCTGGTACTCCTTCCAAGAGCGAAGCCGGACAATGTGTTTCCAGAGGGAAAATACACTGACGAGAACTACCATGTAGAATCGCTCAAGCTGAGCCCTTAGCTTTTCTGGAGAGAATTCCTCTTCTTCGGCAATGTTGAGGTCCAATTGACCTAAAGGCGGTCGCTTTAGCCTCTTGACGTGGAATACTTGTTTATCGAACCTTCTAATCAACGTCCAAAGTTCTTCATTGTCCAAGCTCCCAACTACGGGGTTGGGAATATTACAAACCTCGTCATTCCAGCCCAAATCTCGCACCTCGGCGGTCCCATGTTCAATTTGGCTGGCGCCTTTATCACCAGGTTTGGCATTTTTGCTTTCTTCAGCGAAGGCATGGCTTGCTGTTGGTGTTTCCTCCTCGTATTTCTCGACTATCTCTAGCTCGCTCTCTGAGCTTATGCTTGAGAGTTGGAGCAATGGTTCTTCGTCGCGTGGAACTGCCATCATGCTGAGGTGAATGGCAATGAATAGCTGACAGTTGTGGGTTGGTGTGAGAAAGGCATATGCTGGTCAAAGAGATGTGGACGGGCACGCGATTTGAATGGTGGAATGAATAAGCATGGTGACGATTTACATCTGTTTTTCTACCCAATCCAGAGCTCTTGACACCCCGGCGACGTCAAGCGCCACAGAAAATTTATGTCTTGATTTGCAATGTGCACTGAGTCGTGACGTCATGGTGGACCGCCATGACGGGTGTGCTGAGCAGAAGTGTTCGTCGATCAATTTGCAACATTAGGACGCATTACTCAACGGTTATTTTACCTCCCTTGAAGCAGTTTGAATGCCTTCATCATAGTGCAGCTTTCCCAAAAGTCCGAAGGCCTTACGTGCGCATCTAGATCATGTAGCTAATTCCAAGGCTCACACTGAGCTATTCTGCGTTCAACCACCTTCAGCCTGAAATGGGAATGGGCTGGTCGATCCCCCCACCTCATGCATTCCAACAATCCGAGCTAGGGCACTCGAGACTCAAATGGCACTGGCTTTTTTCACAAGCCCCCCAAATTTGAGTTCATTGACATATGAACTTAATTCTGAAATCAGTCTGAGTTTATGGGGCCTTGCGGTCAGTTTCCGAGATAGATATCAACCCGGCCCCCCATGTTCCAGCCGGGTAGCTAGTCAGAGTGATGTATTTTTTGTGACCTCACATCTCAAACCACTATGGATCCCTCCGAGTCGGCCCATTATGCATCTCAAACCAGAGCGCCGTCCGTGATTGCGGTCTCTGTTTCGATGATATGTGTAAGCGTTCTAATGGTTGGGATGCGCGTTTCGTGTCGCATCATGACCAAACAATTCGGACTAGACGACTGGGCTGCTATAGCCACACTGGTAATACCATCCTTGACCTTGTGGAATTCTAGGAATTTGCTGATATATGTCGATCTGTAGATGTGCATAATCGGCTGTGGTGTCGCGATGATATCAAGTATGTTATCCTATCCAATCATTAACACTCAGCACTCCTTCAGAGAATGGTTGCTAAGACCATGTAGTGGCTCATTATGGCTTCGGTACACATCAAGTAACTGTTTCTCCAAAAGATTTGGTGTTGTATTTGAGGGTAAGCTTCGTGTTTAGTTGTTTCAGGCCACTAGGCGACTAACCCTTCCGCCAGTCCTTCTGGGTCTCCATCTTCTTCTACATCATGAGCTTATCCTTCGCCAAGCTGACACTTCTTCTCCAATTTTACCGCTTAATGTCAATATCAAAGATGCGATTTGCGATTATCGGAGGTATAGCGATTATAGCTCTATGGACGGTGTCCCAAGCCTTCATGATGCTCTTACAGTGCATCCCGCTCCAGACGCTCTGGGACCCGAACATTAAAGGGAAATGCTTTGTCAAAGTCATTACATGGTGGTTTGTCAATGGCATCTTCAATATCCTCAGTGATTTCGCCATAATTATTCTGCCACTCCCGGTGCTATGGAAACTTCATCTGCCAAGCGCTCAAAAGCTGTATCTTATGGGTGTTTTCGGTATAGGCTTCTTGTAAGTTATCTCCTCCCAATGAATGGACCTCGTTCCTATTTCTGACAAACCCAACCAGAACTATCGCCATTTCCATCTTGAGAATGCAATGGCTTACACCCAACGAAGACGGGACGTGGTCCAATGTGAGAACAGCTTATTGGTCGTTGGCAGAATTAGCGTCAGCGATATCCTGCGCTTGCCTCCCTACCTTCAAGCCCCTTGCTAGACAGTTCCGGAGCTTCATCACCAGGAGTTTCAAAGGAGACAGCACTGTTGAATTGAACGCTGGTAGTCGGACAACAGAGAACGAGTCCATTCTTGCTGTCACTGGTATGCGAGAACGGTTGAGTCAGGATCCGGAACGGCCGAGCAAAGTGCATAATTATGGAGTTGAGACAGTAATTTCATGTACATGAAAATTGAATTGACTTTGTTCAATATTTCATCACCGTTGCTTCATATCTGCTGTCGCTATGGAAACAGATTTGCAATGTTTGTTCGGGTTTGCCAATTAAGTACTTGAATTGAAAATCAAACCATTTATCCGGTGCCTTGAGCCTGAATTCGAAGACAAGAGGGAGAGTATGTTATTCTGCAGCTTATTTCACGGGTAACAAATAGTGGTATGTTCTGCTTACTATGCTTGAAGTGCCATTCCGTCGCCGGTCGAATGCCAACCTGTATATGTTGTGTTGATTAGAGAATGGCTACTCAACGACACCATATTCCTTGTTTATAAATCGTTCCTCTATGAACTAACCGGAATTGTTTAACAATTTCCAACTTTGCTATGTTGTGGTATATTAATTAAGTATGCTGGATAGTTTATTAAAAAGACAAAAATACCAGAGTATCCGGTTAAAGGGAATTACAACCTGTGGCACTGTGTATTGACTAGAAACCGTTAATTGTTCGATGACAAATTCCGACCTTCTCGACAGGCAGCATTTTCGACCTTTGGGCGTGTTCTTGCGCGGTACCGCCGTATGGCGAGGGGAAGCGTTCTCTTACTCTCAACAATCATCTTCACAATGCTCGAAATATCCTCATCCTCTCCGCCATAGCTAGAGAAAGGTCTGATATGGTAGAAATTGAGCATTCATCATGATCTTACTTTTCTTTTTGCGCTCTTCTTGATGAATGATCCTCCAAATTTCATCACACGACGTTTGCGCTACGTATCACAGCATATTACCATGTGGCACGTCTTGTGACTCCTCCATGAGTCTCTCTGAATGTTTTCGTTTGTCAAGGAACCGGTAAGAAATTTTATCACCATGAAGTAAGCAGCAGTGAGGCAAATAATGGTCCAATTGCAATGAAGGGCAGTAATGTACTATATATACTTGTCACGGTCTTGAGGTGACTGTAATGAACTTCTCATATCAGTAGGATCTGAACTCATTTTCCGTGGCCGTCTAAACTGAAGCCGGCGGTGTCCCGGAAGGCGCACCAGGGCCACCTGGGCCACCAGGACCACCGCCGCCCGAGTTGGGGTTCTCCACACCACCACCTTCATAGTAGGTTGCTGCCGCACTAACATTGCTAATCAGGGATGAATTAACTCCAAAGCTCAACCAGCCGAGGAGACCGTCAGCAATAGATTCGCCGAGAAGCACGTATTGAACAAACGGATCACTCGTCTCAGCAATGGCTTCCAGGATAAAATCATCGGCGTTGGTAGTAAGAGCTTGGGTGTTTGTCGCATAGGCGCCCAACTCCTCGACGCCATTAATCAGGTCTTGGTCAAAGAATATCTGACCTACGTGGCTGGCGGTAGTGGACCTGATGGTACCATTGGCGAGCGGTGTAGCGTTGACGTGCAATAGGACGTGGATGTGAGTGGTGCGTCCCGTGTAGTGGCCAGGGAAAAGTGTCTCAAACTGGGCGACGCCATCCTCGTCCGTCTTCACTGCACCTCGCATGAAGGTGGTGTTGAGATTTTCGGGGGCGCTCTCATAGTCGCCACCAGAGCTGACACCAGAATAAACACCAGTAGAGTTGCAGTCTATTTGACAAATATTCATCAGTATCTTAACACCAGTAACGCAACGTGATCAAAAGGCTTGGTGTTTACTTACGCCAGATCTCGAGGTATGCGCCAGTCACAGGATCACAGGTATCAATGTCGAGAACTTGCAAGTCGAGTGCCAAGTCCACACCAGGTTCGCTCTCAACAATGTTCTTACGGACAGACTCTCCGGACACATCTTTGTGGCGGCACAATCATCAGCAACGTCTTCACAGAAAGGCATGATATTTCCACTTACAGTATGGTCCCTCGATGGACTCAGGTGACAAAACACACGAGTTGTTGGTGGCGAACAATGTCGATTCTGGAGTGTCAAGAGTGTATTCGTTGTCCGAATGATGAGAGACATTAAGAAGACTGCTCAGGTCACGATCTGGTTTCCGATATTAGCAACAATGCCTCCGGAGATGGGTAACGGAGACACCATCCGTGCATTCATACCTTTAAGATTGCTTCTCTTCATCAAGTTGGTGGCCAAGGCAGCACGCCTCTCGACAGAGCGTTTCTCCAAACCTCTGGCGCGGATCTTCTCTGCGCAGTGGCTCAAATCCTTCTTGGTATGCTGTAATGCTGCAGTGCGTTCAGCCAACTCTTGGCGATGGTCATGTCCAGGGTGTGCGGACACCATGGACGCTGCAACAGCAGCTCCAACGATCAAATCGAAACGCATGGTTCAAGGAGGTACCCGGAGATTGATGATACTGGTAAGAGAGGGATAGATCAAGAAGTAAAGACCAAAAGTGTGCTGGCGTGAGTAAAGACTCATAACTTCATCGACTTCAGCATGCTTTATATAATCGTCGAGGAATGAAATTGATCTCTACATCATGTTTGACATCGTCTCTCTATGCCATACTCCCCTTACTTCGTCCCAAACAAGAGCGGAAGGTGGAAACATCCCACAATGCCGACAAATGACTAGTTAGGCAACCGTGCCTCATGCTAACCCTGCTCCCACAATCCGGCGATGAATGCCAAGACGCAAACTGAGGGTCTGCTTGCCATGTGAAAAAAAGGATGTCAATGCAAAAGTTCCAAGCCGTCGTGCATGCCATGGGGACAAGTGTCAGGAACACTAATACGGCGACAGTAATTGGTCAATTGACAGTGGTAGGCGAGGCCTCGGGTTGTGGGGGTGCTTTATCTGGGCCGGGACGTGGTTCAAAATGGCAATGGAGCCGCAACATTGTAACCTCAAAAAAGGACGTTCACCAGCTCCTTCCTAGAGGAGGCAGGCAAAGCGCCGATCAGAGACGTCGTTTTTTGTGACTGAAAAGCATAAACACCGTAGAAACTTAATAAATCGGGCGCTTAGGCCGCCCCGTACATGCCAAAGCCCAACCTATCAACGTCGCCTGTGGTGGTCAAGTAATTCTTAACAGTTGTGTGTTCTACCTTCATTGGTGGGCCAGTGGGCAGTAGCCACGGACACTAAGCGGTCAATTTACTGGATTTTTACGGAACCCCAACTTCCTTCATTTGGTGGATTCATGGACTGATGACGCGGCCTTGGGGTCTTGAAACAAGTGCAGGGGGGTGTATGGCATGTAGCTTCCGCAATTGGTAGGTTCACAATTAATCAGGATTTGACGTAGCATTCGAAACATGGAAAAGATCTTGAAAATGACATTACGACAGGATAAGAAACGGGTTGGAAGCAGATCATGGTCTCGGTAGGCTTATGCGGTTATATATCGACAGGGGATTAGAAACCAAGACAGACGTCTCTTAACGGTGAAGCCATTGAGGGTGTTATACAATCTTTTGCAGATAAAGTTGGGCAAGATATGCCAGGACATTACGGGACAGTTCGGGGCATGTAGCCGCACGCCACAGACTATCTCGGGTTCTCAAGTGAATGGATAGCTGGTTTCCCAAGTTTGGACTGTATGAAAGGGATTGGATTTGTCTCTTGGTGGAAGGGCAGAAAGTTTGCTACTATTAAGGTTTCATCTCCGTCGCCCGTGAAGTAAACAGGAGTTATGCAAGGTCCGGGCGATGAGGTTGCATTGCCGGACAGGGGAGTTGCGGCAAATAAGGAGCCAGGAGACGGAATTAACTCCATACGATTCGTCCGGGAGTTTAAGTAGTTATGGTTATTCCCCTTGCCCTATAAAACTATCGAGGTTACATTAAGAACCTTGCATGACCCATTGGCAATGGCTAGCGTTACGGGTACGGAACATTTCTGTGGCCTCCCCGATTGGCTTTACCAGAGAATGATGAGAGTAAAAGTGGAATGAACAACAGAGATTCTGTTATGGGTATTAAACCCGAGTATGACACATTAGCACACTGTGTCGAGTAGGAAAACGGGATTCTCGGGTTCCCGAACGTCACAGTCCATGACTTGGCGCATTCGCGGGCCGTCTGCCGCGGCAAAACTCGTGTCTCAACAGGGAAGCTATCTTGCTGTGATATGACACATTCTTACCCCCCTGTTCACATTAGCCTCGATGGTGTGCCATTTGAGCTTCTTTGGGCGATTGGGTAAAGAATTTGCAAAGTTATTCCCTTCTACCTGATTTCGTGCTGCCCGGAATGCCATGGCGGCAAGCTACAACAGGCGGAGACGGACTCATCCATGGGTTCAAATAACACACGATTCTCTATGAACACAATTGATTATCATCATTATGGAATTGATCAACGGTCATTACCGAGGTTCTCCTTGTGCTGCTATCTGTGCCGAAAACAATACGCATTGGAAGTAGGCGATCTAAAGGTCATCGGCTATCTTCTCATTATCATAGCTGAAGCCAAAGTCAACGCAATATATGCATATTGTGGAGGTGCTATTATAATACAGTTAGCTCTCATGAGAGGCTGTCTGGCAAGAGAAAACCTCCTAGTGTATGAGCATGAGGCTACGATCAATACTGTACCGACAGACATCGAGGGACAAGCTGTTTTAGAAGGAGCTGTAGAAAACATAAAGTTGCTATGGTTAAATTTCCTATCTAAATTGGTGCTCTTGATGGAGAAGACTGACGAGATTGCCTTGATCATAAAGTACAATTTGTTAAACATCAGGCACGCAGCATTGTAGTGAAGGTGCTTCAGTTGTGCCAATTGTGCGGGTGAATGCACGGGAGCCATCGTACGATGTGCGTAACGATCACATTCAAACTTTATTCTTCCTAGTGACTGCTGACTCTGCTACCAGTGTGCCGATATGCTCGTCCATGACACAGCTGTTGTTGTTTTGTTGCTGTTAATCAATTAACGTCGTAGGGACATTAAGATGTCCACAGAGGGCCCCATGGGGCACTACGACGTGCCCAGTTGGTGTCTTCCGACGAAGGAGTGTGAGTATAGGGTAGCTATGACGGCCAGAGCGAGCTAAAAAACAACCCGAGGTCAGAGCTCGGGCCCACAGCCTAGACCCGCCCGCAACGTTAAGGCACATGTGAGTCCAGCATCCCCCGCCACGCAAGCCGAGATTAGGATCCTTCTTCCTCTGCCATCTAACAATTATGCAGCTCTATATGGTCTATTCTTTTATGCCCGACATCCGTCAGCGGATATTCAGCGCGCAGCCCGACGACTGCAATGCCATCCACTTTTTGAAGGGAACTGGGGATAGCCGTGTTCGAGGCCGCTGTGTGGCGCGGCGCTCTATCAGCCCGGACTTACGATTTGAGCCTGCCGACTACACCCAAGCATGACACAGCTGTGTGTCTGGGATGCCCTAATTGCATCCGCTTCCCTTGGGCCCAGGTGGGCAAGGGAACGTTTATACTACTCCTATTCCTGCCTTCCGTCGCCCCCCCAACTTCTCCGCAGCAGCTCTGCGACCGCCAGTCCTTCTCTAGTTGTCTTCTGGTTATCCCGGGCCCGTGCTAGTGCCAGCCTTGGCCCCCCGGGACCTCTGTGATATTGTTAATTGCCTTTGAGTCCCAGCAGAATCAATGGCTGCCATTCCGTGGCCAGGGTAGTGCCTGAGGTCCCATGAAGCCCATGGTGTCAGTTCGCAATGAGTGTATTTTTTTAGCATCTCCATTTGCAGACTTAGGTAGCTGATCACAACTTTGAGTAATGAGGGCATCGCGAATTCCTAATTTAAACCTTTGCCAACTGAGCGGCTTACGGGCGAGGTCTGGCTTGTCACTTGGCTGAAACGAAGGAAGCAAGTAAACGGTAAGTTGTCGACACACAAGGTTCAGGGATTTGGAAGACTGGCGACAACACTGGTGGCGTCTGTGCTCTCTTACTATGTAAACCGAGGAGGTTGATCGTCACGCTAGAGCGAACAAAGAATAACGCCACAGTGCTTGCCCGAATAACTGGGTTCTGGCAGCCTCCTAGGAGCACAGGGCAGATTTTGCCCTGGGCACTGCTCAACCTAGTGTCCGTTCGTCGCAAATTACCAAATTCCCTCTCACAGCATCGTACTCCGTAAATCCAGTCAATATTCCTTGGTCACAGGCTTCCGCAGGATGCCATGGATCTTTATCCTCACTTTGCCGTTTCGGTCGACTGGTCCTCCATTGAAACCACTCCTGTACTCATGGCCACGAGACATCGTCAAACAGACCCGGTAGCATATAGAAGCTCAACAAGTCCTCAGGCAAGTTAAGCAAATGCGCCTGAGAATCATTAACTGCGGCAGCCTCTTGAAGCATATCGACCGCGGTGTCCTTCGATGCGTACTCGGTCTGCCAGGCCAGCTTCAAGCCACGGACCTTGCTCATGCCCAGGGACACCATCTCGTTGTTCTCATTAACGGCCGATTGTGACCGACTCATTGCATTGATATGCTCAAAGACATGCGATATTTTGTTCAGGGTTGATATCGGGTCTACAACCTCCCGTGCTGCCGCCGAATTCCACGCTGTGTCTTGGACTGTAGTGATTCTATATAGGCAAATCATGACGCTGAAAAGCTGCGAATAAATGCCGAATGGCAAATCGGCGTACTTTTCCAAGGCCAGTGAGAAAAACATGTCAAGCCATGCCTTGATGGAAGCGAGACATCGCCGGTACATCTCGTAGCGTTTTATATTTGGCTCATTCCAAGCCGATGTCGACTTGAATATCATTGACTCGTGAATGAACAGGGTTGCAAAGTGATAGAGCCCGATTAGTGATGCTTGCGACACCATTATCAGCCAGAAGTGAGTAAAGGAGGCAGGATTCACTTACAGCTTTCCGGAAGTGTGCTATTGGTTGCATTGGAAGTTGCAGCGATATCATCAAGTTGTGACTGTAGCACGTCTATATATGGCGGTAGAATCTCCGCATTGCTCCTTCCCAATGAGGAATAGCGAACTTGGTTGAAGATCAAAAACATCCTCACTTGAGCGATGAGCACCTTATCATGTGACGCAGTATTGTGTTGAGTGAAGTAAGTGAGGTACTCTTCGAGATGCGATGACCAACGCAACCCATCAGCCGCCTTGAAACAGTGTGATGTCCTGGACTCGAGGTTAGTTACTGGTAAAGAGAGGTTTACCTGCGAAGGTACCAAGGTATAATACATACGCGGAAGTAATCACGAAGGCTCCTAATACAGCTCGTCGCTCTTCGTCGGTTCGTTCTTCCCTGCGCGGCAGAGGCATTCTCGATGCGTGACTAGCTGCAAAACATCTAAAAATATTGCTTGAAAGAGGCACATGAAGGCCTAAGTCACAGACTAGGCTCACAACGAGTTGTGATGCTAAAGAGGAGAAATTTCTATCTGTTGGAAACAACTGAATCCTGACGGTGTCAAAACGAAACCCAGTAACATTAGTATGGCTGCAACTCACCAGTTCACAAAGGTAGTCAACCCTAGAAGCATATCAAAGCTTCTCTCACTACCAGCAGCAATTTTATGAATAATGATGCCCCTTGCCTGCTTGTTGAGGGAGTTCCGCGTTCTGAGTGACTTGGATGCTACACTCATGATATTGAGCCATAGGAACGGGTAGGTTTGTCGCAGCTGAACAGAGGTCTCGTGCGAAGGGATATGGATATATGGGCAGTACGGCTGTGACCACTGTTAGCTGTCCTGCTACATTTTATGGCGACCATTGACAAGACAGTTGGACTCACCACCATGTCCTCTCGGAACCTCTTAAGACACTCCTCAGCCTCTAGAAGTGACGGCTCATCGATGTAAACCCCGTTGAACGCCGTATCGGGGCTGACAACTGTGGGGTGTAGAGATATGTCGTCTTCGAACCCAGCGCCATCACTCCCCGGGTGATGGTTCGTTTTGCCTTGGTCGGTCCCTAAAGGCGTACGCTGGGATCTGAGAATGGAGACGATATCATCGAGTTTCTCCTCCAATCTGTCAGACCGAGCGGCAGCATGACGCTTGGGACCACGTCGCCTGTCGGAGCCTGAAGGTTCGCAAATCTTCTTCAGCCGGTAGCATCTGCATACACGTGAGCCGTTTGTTCGTCACGCCCGCAGTGATGTTTGGTTGCGAACGATGGGAAAGACGAGGTCGACAACCGGATTAATACTGACCTTTCACAAGCTGAGCCACCAACTCGATAGATACACTTGCATTTAATCCGCACACAATTGGTGCACGCTTTGCCGCCCTGGCTTCGGAGCAAGCTGGAAGGTTGATGCTCATCGAGACCCGTGTTACCAGCCATTTGTAATCGGTTCTTCTGCGTGTGCCGTTCGACTCCCTTTGTCGGGGAAGATACTTCCGCCGGGTAATTACAAAAGCCGTGTCCTGCGGTGTCGATTCTGGGGTGTCGATGCTATGATTGATGAAACTTGACGTGCGTGGTTGAACCAAGTCGAGTGACCGTCGGCATTCCTGACGCGGCGGAAACGGCGAAAGAGGTGGTTGCGGCGGCGGCGGCAGCGGGATTGGCTTCAATGCCGGTTCCAGTCTCTCGTGCGTGCCGGGCAGCGCACACTTACATAATCACACACCCGGAGATACGGAGATGGCTCGAATTCCGGACCCGGCTCACAGGCTCCCTACCCGTAAGATATTGCTGCCGGCCAAATGGAGGACTGTCAACATTATTTTACGAATTCGATATAAGGGGCGAATTGCCCATAAAAGCCCGACCTGGTATCTTGGCGTAAGTGACTCAAGCTCTGAGTCCTGACCCAATCATGCCGACAGACCAAGCTATCCACGCGTCACATACTGAAGCTTCGTCTTCAGAGGAAAAGGCCATGGTTGATTCGCCTCCGGATTCTGCGAAAACCGAGAAAAGTTCCGAGTCGTCAGACGAGGATAATGTGGAGCGTGTTGCTGGAGTCAAGCTGATTGTCCTGATGACCAGCCTGACCCTCGCATGCTTTCTCGTTTTGCTGGACAGTTCCATTCTTTCTACAGTAAGCAACACAGCTCGCAGCCTCGCTCCGTTTCCGTGATACTGACAGCGCCCTTTAGGCAATCCCGAGAATCACGGACACCTTCCACTCCCTCTCCGACATTGGCTGGTATGGGAGCGCCTATCAACTTGGAAGGTACTACAGCCACATCGGTCGGGTTTGACATTCGAGTACTAAGATTCAAAGTTCGGCTCTACAACCGTTGACGGGAAAGATATACCAGCATCTCAGTCTGAAGGTACGCAGTTCTTGAATGCAATGAACAGAAACATGTAGTCCAATACTGAGCCACACAGTGGTCATTCATAGTCTTCTTCGTCATTTTCGAGCTGGGCTCGGTCCTCTGCGGGGCGGCACAATCATCTGCGATGCTCATAGTTGGTCGTACTGTGGCCGGCATAGGGGCATCCGGCCTAATGAATGGCTCATTCACGATCATTTCAGCATCGGTGCCCCTCGAGAAGCGACACCGTAAGTGGAAATCGAGTTCCATATGAAGAGATGGTAACGCTGACACGCATTAAAGCACTGACTGGCTTGCTCATGGGAGGTAATTACACATAAATACTATGTCCCTTTGGAACCTCTCTAATACTCTCTAGTTACACAGCTCGGCGTGCTCCTCGGACCCTTGATAGGAGGTGCCTTCACAACGGCGAACATTTGGAGATGGTGTAAGTATGTCTACTTCCTAGTCTGTGTGCAAGTCATTGACGATCATTGAAGGCTTCTATATCAACATCCCGCTTGGGGCTCTGGTCGCTATGCCACTTCTGTTCATGCATATCCCCGAGCAGGTTGCGAAAAAGAGCGCCGGAATCGTCTTGCGAAATCTTCACCACCACCTCGACCTAATCGGCCTTGCCCTCTTCGCTCCAGCCATCGTCCAGCTCTTGCTTGCGTTGCAGTTTGGTGGTAATCAGTTTACCTGGGACTCCTCACAGGTGATTGGCCTGTTCTGCGGCGCTGGCGTTACCTTTATGATTTGGGTGGTTTGGAATTATCACCAAGGAGACGACGCTCTAATCCCATTCCCAATCATCAGACGGAGGACGGTTTGGATGAGCGGAGTGAACTATACCTTCCTGATGTCAACCATGTTCGGAGCGTCATACTTCCTCCCCATCTACTTTCAAGCGGTCAAGGGAGTTAGTGCCATAATGAGTGGAGTCTATCTCTTGGCAACGGTTCTGCCTCAGGTGTTCTCAGCAGTTCTCAGTGGTGTGGCAGGTAAGGGGCAAACGCCGCGAAAGTACCAACCTCTTGTGCTAACAACTCACTAGTGTCAAAAGTCGGCTATGTGCCTCCGTTTGCCATATTCTCAGGGACGTTGACATCCATCGGAAGCGGCTTATACGCATTACTACAACCAGATACACCAACCAGTCAGTGGGTTGGCTTTCAAGTCCTCACTGGTTTTGGGCGGGGCATTGGCTTCCAGATGGTATGGTGTTCCTTGATTGCCACGTTTATACCACGCCGGATGCTTGCTAACTATGTGGCAGCCTATCGTAGCCATTCAGCATGCAGTGTCACCCGAAGAACTATCGACAGCATTGGCATTCATCGTCTGGTGTCAGTATATCGGCCCCACCATCTTCCTGACTTTGTATAATACCATCTTTTATGCGAGCCTTCGCTCTCAGCTGCGTGAACAGGCCCCAAATGCAGATATCGAGGCTATTCTTACGGCCGGTGCTACTGAATTTCGCAAGGTTGCAAGCGCCCGGGATTTACCAGGAGTACTAATAGCATACTCCAACAGTTTGGACCGTGTATTCTACCTTGTAGCTGCGGCTGGTGTTGTTGTCTTCTGTACTTCTTGGGGTATGGGCTGGAAAGATATCCGGAAATCGAAGGCTACATGAAAGCGCCGCGTCCGCTGCCTAAATGCTCTCGCAAAAAGAATCCACTCCTTCTATACGACAAAGCCAATGCGACAGCTGTCATTTCGCCTTGAAAAAATAAACGGTTGTTCTCTCCACTCATCAAGAAATTGTTTTCTCTTTTACTTTACTTTCTCGTATATATTGAAATAGATGGTCAAATACGTATTCTCCTTCCTTCAATGTATACCATTAACTTCATCATTGATGGAGGAGAAAGAAGTAGCTGCTCAACGCTTGGAAGGGGGTTTTCTGAGAATTTATTGTTGGTTGCTACTAGTTATGGACTCATACGAAAGGCAAGTGCCTCCAAATCTAGCGTCAGACCAGACCTACGAAAGCCACATTTAACTCTGTGAGCTTCGCTTACTTTTCCATCATGGTGTAAGGCCCCTATCCGGTACTGCATTTTGTTTCCTGACTATTCCCGTGCTTATTCCCCCCTCCCAGATACTTGGACAACTTCCACTGGGCAGTCGAAGGCAAAGTAGAAGAGTCATTACGCCGTGAGGTTAGTTTCATAATAGATGAACATATTTGGATGCAAATGCTATGAAGAGAGGCATCTTAGCCGGTTGGATGAGACTAGTCGTAGTACTAGAAATCATTGACGAGAATACTATGGATAAATACAAGGTCCTCCAACCACGTCAGCTAAACCGGTTTAAGAATCCCTTGTTCATTTGCCTCCTATCTTTTATAGCCCTATCCTTCTCTGCCTCAGCACCAAACCTACCAAGGCTTTTCACCTTTATGAACCATCGGAATGCCTTTTTTATTTTGGACAAGATCCGCTTTATGATAGTCCCATGACGAAACGGTTGCACCCTGCTCAACCAACGCTTGCAGCGGCTTCGTGACTTTCTCGTGCCAGAAGGGGTAATGTAGCCGCATGCCCGGAGTAAGAGTAAGATCTGGGAGTGTAGGGTCTTGGAACCGAGTACGTCCTTCTCTGTTGCTCCATGTCAGAATCAAGGCGAAGGTAGCCAATTCGTCATGTTCTCCAGAGCTGCCATAGTTGTTGTGATCCAGTCTAGCCATAGTAACGCCGTTGAATAAAAGTGCTTTGCTTGCGTCAGAAAATCTCGCCCCCTCTCGGTACAAGATATAGTCATCCAAAGTAGTTTCGATAGCCTTCACACCCGGCTCGACCAAGCGTACATGTCCGCGGATCGTCAAGACTTCGCGCATGGGCTCCCAGAGGACGCCTCTGAAAGTTGTCGTCAGGAGAGTAGGGGAATATTCATCGCGATTGTGAGACAGAGTCAGGGCTCGGAACCTTTGGGAAAGAAATGCTTGCAGCGGCGAGAGGATCTTGTCCAAACCAGAGCTACCTAGTAGGAGTGAATCAGGGCCACTAGTAGAAGTGGCAGTTGATTGGAAAGCGGCTGACGGATTGGTACCGTCGATCCAGCCGACCATCAACATGAGGTCGCATGTATCATCCACTCCTTCGCCTCTCGCCACATAACGGAAATTAGGCTCCTTGGTAATCATGACCATGGTTTTGTACCATTCTGGAGACACGTCTACCTTGTCCCGAGCAGACGGTTTAAAAGAGAGGCGGATAATGCTGACGAAATTGTTGAATTCCCCGTGTCCAGCCATGGTGAGTGTTTGTGGGATAAACTGGAAAGATGATATGTGTGTAATGAAGAGGGAAGCGGGGCAGATATATCACAGAGCATGATAATTATGTACTCTCGTTCTCTCACGTGACCTAGTTCACACTCGCGCACGGCTATTCACTGTTTTGGATAGAAAGCTTGGGAATATAATAGATCAAAGACTTTTCAAGACGGCTAAGAGCAATTAATGAATCGTGGTGATCAAACAGGTAAGAAAGAACAAGTGAATACTGCCTATGACTACTAGGGCCTAGCAGGTCTCATTTAGCAGTCGACGCCTAATTTAATGCGCTAGTTATACAGGTTTAATCCCGATTAGATATCGTTTCTAGGGTATACAAGTCGAGGCTGGTCTCTTTCTGTTCCAGTTATCTTATCAGACCTCGACAACCCTTTTGGTATCTTATCCGACTTTTACTTTGCTAATTTCAGCTGCATTAGTTCAACGGCTAGTATTACCTTTCATTCTTATTATCTTTCTCCCACCCACTCAACGATTACCTCACTTACAGTATCATAGCACGAATCTAGCATCTATTACCGGCCATATCCAAGGACGTATCACGGGGCTGTTGAACACTGTTTTAAGGAAACAAATGAGCGAGATGAGCAGATTAGTATTGGTTTTTTTTTAACCCTCAGCCGTCCATATTTATGCTGTTGGTGTTGGCCCTACCAAAAATAAAAATAAAAATTCGATTGGTCATCGCATTGTTGCCTGTCGTGTTTACGCGCGCGCGCGAAACGCTGAGGCTAAAACATGTGCCCATTGGACGTAGTGGAGCTCGGTAATGATGGTCCCATCTGAAACCCAATTATGGATAGCAATTGGCCAGCACAATCAACTAGCGATTTTTAGGGGTGACAACGGGGTGCAGTCGGCATTAGCCAACAGGCGCATTTTGCGGCTGATGGTTGCAACGCGAATATGAAGAACAAGAAGCAGACGATTGCAAGTATTACGCGTAAGCCGGTTGAACAAGTACCAATATTAATCATGAAAACAGAACCTCGCAGGTAGCTATGCAGGTTGACAACCCAACTCTATCATCCATCTGATGGCCAGAATTTTAGAAATCTCCCCACCACTTCTGACGCAATATCTCCATCTTCAACTCTTCAGTATGAGCATCAATGAAGCTGTCCAATCTACCTTGCCACCACTCCCGAGTACGATTTCCATACCATGCCGCCGTGTATTCCCAGTAGAACGGATACCATCCTGAAAATTCCCAGTCGATAATGCCAACAACCTGCGTCCCACGAAGCAAAATGTTGCAAGGATTTAAATCACCATGTGTTAATACGGGAGCTGGCCACGGTCCATTCTGCTTGGTGATCATGGCTTCGATATCTTCATAGTCCTTTTCACCCTTGCGGTCAGGGTAGTCTTCAAGTCGGAATCCAACACGGAGCCAGCGATGGAAGTCTTGAATTGTTTGAAACGGGCCGAATCGGGGCCTCGCATGGGGAATGCGAGAGTCGTACAAGGTACCGTTAACACAGCTCTCGACTTTGTTTTCAGGTGGCGTCAGTGATCTCAGCTCTTTCAATATGCGGCGAAGCTGAGCAAGTACGGTCTCGCGATCAATCTCAGACAGCGTCATCCACGTTTTGGCAAGGACATCGCCTTGTATGCGCTCCATAACAATGTAGGCGCGGTTGTTGTGGACGAAGGAGCAGTGCACTCGCGGTACAGGAATAGACGTGTTTGTGGAAATGAACTGCATTGTGGCGGCCTCGGTGAGATGAACCCAAGGACCAGTCTTGACTATAAGATTCGGAGAGATTGGCCGGATGAAGCCATCCAGCTTGTAGCAATGCGCTGTTGTCCGAAGCCCGAGCCGGGTCAAAAGGCGCCGGAGGCGGGTATTGTTTATGGCCATGTGCTCAGTGCCGTCATGCTGAGTTGGCATGTTGTCAATAGGTGGTGTGTATGGCATGGCTGTAATGGCAAAGCAAACTGATACGTGCCATTTGAAGTAGCAATACAATGGATATCGAAACTAGATTAAAGTTGGACGAGAAGGGTTGCAAGTGTAAATAAAATGAGGTGGCTGATGCATGAGCAATTAGGTACCCAAATTATGTCAGCATCCTTATCAACATTCCAGATGTGTGTTAGATTAAGGGCTCGCCGAATACAACGACCGAGAAAACGAAAGCCGTTTATTTTATCGCTAAATTTTCGTCAGCTGTAAACCCCGAAGACGACGATCAGGGTAACAGCTGTTAAGATGAACACAATAATATTAATACAAAGGAGAGATCTGTTGGTATATACGTAGGGTAAACTGAAAGACTTTACTATACGTGAAATGATAGCGCGAAACGCAGCATTTAGATTACTAATTGCTCGCATAGAGGCTTTGTTATTAATATTCGATTTTACGGCGTTTCTGATGCCTTTTAGCTACATTCGTGATGGCTTGTGATTGCTTTCGTCTTGTGTGTCACAATCCGTCTTCGGCCGATAACTGGCATTGATGTCCCACTATCTGTTTGCTACACCGTAAATGTTTACTCGGCTGCTGTTGAAGGGAAATCATGTTAGGGTAGAGACAGCAAAAGAATCAGAGGATAAAATTTTAAGGTATTAATTTCCTACTATTTAGATTCCAACACCTACCCATAATCGCTTAGACCTTCGGCGCCAGACCGATTTATTTATACTCGCTTGAGCCCTTGTTCCCGTCCGTTTCAGCTGCGGTGTCCTGCTTGACCCTAAACTTCTCTTTTAGGGCTGAAATGGCCGTTTTTCCTAAGCCCTCTATGGTTCCAGCATTCATGATCTCCAGGACCGTGATATCGAGTCCCAATGATCGACGCCACCAATTGCGGATCTCAATACTCACCAAAGAGTCGACACCAATAGACTCAAGTGTTAAATTCACGTCCAAGTCCTCTTCCGGTAGCACCAAGTACTTGAACAGTGTCCTTCCAATCTCCAAAGACAAACGTTGCAGCGTTGTAGGCTCATTCAGCATATCCGGATTTGCTTCTGCCTCTTTCAACAGCTCGCGTAGCTCCTCATCTCTTGACTCAGTGTCAATTCGGTCGGTTGGATCCATATTGGCGTATAGACTGAACCGCACGTCTCCTGTGAAGATGACCCGGTTTCTAGGGTCCGATAGAGCCTTGCTTGATCTCAATCCCATGGCAATTTGGGACATTGGAACAAAAGCAGTGCGCGGTCCCGTTGGGTGAAGACTATCTACTGGGCTAGACCTTTTCATAGCAATCCGGATCGCGTCAATAAGATGTTGCTCCTGCAACAAAAATAAACCAGAGGAACGGTATTGGTGTAATTTGGCTGGCCTGGTAGTTAGGAAGCCGATGCCGTCCATTCCGCCAAGGTCAATAGAGGAGCAAGGCAATCCCAAACTGTGGCGGTACTGCATGAAGGAGTCCAGGAATGAGTTTGCAGCCGCGTAATTAGCTTGCCCAGGTTGTCCAATAATACCAACCAGGGAAGAGAGCAGGATGAAGAAATCAAGTTTAACCCCAGTGAGTGCGTTATGCAAGTTCCATGTCCCCTTGACTTTAGGGTCTAAAACAGCTCTCCAGTCATCATAGCCAATATTGAGAAGAGGCAGATCCTATCCGAACATTAATGAGGGATTCATGTGTTTGACTTGAAATCAGAGGGAGCACTTACCCGGAGTACCATGGACATTTGCAAAACGCCAGCAATGGGCGTTGGCGCAGCTGCTATTGCTCTGGTAACATCGGCCATTTCAGCGACACTGCCGGCTACAACAGTTAAACGGCAGCCCTGGGATTCCAATTCTTGCAAAAATGCCTTATCTGCATCGGATTTGCCGGCTGAGCGAGAGAGGAAGCAAAAGCTTCTCACTCCATTCTCCACCATCCATCTGGTCACTTCTTTTCCAAGACCGCCCAATCCTCCAATCAAGAGGTACGTAGACGTCTTCGATAGTAAGTGGGACCCATGAGTGATGGTTGCTGGGATCTCGCTGGGATCTTCTGGCATCGTGATTACGATCTTTCCGATATGTTGCCCTTTTCTCATAAAACAGAACGCGTCCGAGATCTTTTGGGCCGGGAAAGCATGAACTGGCTAGATTGGCTTGAGATGATTGCCAAGAACAAAAGCTGTATGCCGCTTGACCAAACTGTGTTCCATCAGAGTCAGCAATTACGCATGTAAACGAGGCTCATCGGCAGTAATATCATACCTATGCATCCGCTCGGGGTTCTCCTGCGCCAGCTCTTTTAGGTCAATCCCAAAGAATACCCGGTTGTGTTGGAACATATCGAGTGCGAGCCGACCGCGCTCGAGAATATCTCGTTTTCCAATCTCCATCATTTTCCCAGATCTAGCGACACATTGCCATGAGGCATGGAGCAAGTCTCCGGAGAGCGAGTTAAGTACGAGGTCAACACCTCTGCCTCCAGTCGCTTTCATGATACCAGCCAGGAAGGAGTCATTTCGAGAAAGAAAAATACGTTCTCGTGGTATTCCATGGTGCTCCATCAAATATTGAACTTTTTCCTCACTTCCAACCGTGACATAGATCTTAGTTGTTGAGTTCAGATGTCAGCATGATATATTCTCTGGTCGATGACTGAGATATTCAATTTTCTTTACTTACCTCGGCACCCAACATTTGGCTGACGTTAATTGCCGCCTGTCCAACACCACCGGCTGCGGAGTGAATCAAGATTGACTAGAATAATCCAGGTTAGCGTCCAGGCTCATGGCTTGGGACTGCTCTTTCCGACTTACCTGTCCCTTCTCTAGTTGACCTAGGTCTATTATAGCATGGATCGCAGTGGCATAAACAAGAGGCATCGTAGCCGCCTCTTCGAAACTGAACTTGTCCGCAATTGGAACAACATACCTCGCAGATATCACCTTTCTAGTTGCAAACAATCCATCGAAGAACGTGAATACCCGGTCACCGACCTTCAAGTGATGAACGTCTGATCCCACACGAGTAACTACTCCAGTGGCCTCAGCGCCAAGCGAGTCTTTCTCGTCGTGCACGATACCCATGATCACCATAATATCCTGGATGGGTCGACTATTAGTAAATGTGATGTAATAGGTCAAGGATAGCTTCCATACCCTAAAGTTCAGTCCCACACATCGGACTTCCATCTCTACCTCGTCCGCTCGAAGGTCGACTGACTCTTGCTGGACCCAGTGCAGCGAGTCGATCAGACCATATTGGCCAATCATCATCTGCTTTGGGTCGTGAGTTCCCAAATGCGACTCCAACTCTCTGGAAGTTGGGATCCAATGGTAACGGCCAATGCGAACAGTGTCGGAGTGGACCGAGTACTCAGCGTCTAGCTTACTGTCCAGTCGCGGGCGATTGCGGAACTTTTGACAGATTGCAGCAGTTTTAGCAACTGTAGCCAAATCCAAGGCCTGTAACTCTACTGTCCAGAAGTCCACGCCAAGTTCAATACGTATGGTGCGCATGAGACCGATTCCCATACCGTAGCGTGGGTCTGTGCAGCCTATTTGGCTAGGACGGGTAAGCCACAGTACCCCATGTTTGAGATTAGAGAGATATTCCATAAAGGTCGTGTAGTCTTGTTTGGAGATTTCGTGAAGATACGGATCTTCTAGATCGATGGTAGAAACAACATCCTGGCCCTCAATATGTTGATCTGCGTCCCCAAGCTTTTTCCACTGCACTAAAAAGCCTTCTTGTTCGAGAGCACCGGCCAGTCTGAGGCCAAACTCATGCTTATTCTTATTGTATAAGAATATCACAGACTTATCCTCGCTCGTTTTCACGGAATTGGTGCTGATGATGTGCGTGTAGCCGGTGTGTGGAGGGTCGTGATCCAGAATGGCAGTGTCAGCACCAGAGAAACCTGCTGATCGGAGTTCCTCGTCCCATCTCTTGGTGGATACACATGGAGATTCATTACGACCGTCGCTGTCACCAAGCCACCATCCAGGGAAAAGTCCCTACAAAAGATGAAACAGTCAGATTAGTGCCAACTCTACAACGAGCAAGGTAGGACAAAGACTTACCGTTACGAAGCTGATACTTCGCCAGGTAACCGCTACCCACCGTTGTTAAAATCACTCGCTCGTTTTTAGGAGCACCAGGAAAGGCAGGAATTATACTTACGAGCAGCTAATTCCTGGAGGTAAAGCCGTCCACCAGGACGAAGAAGCGATCTCACATTCGTCAAGCTATGGTGCAGTGACGCAGTTGCATGAATTACCTAAAATATGGTCGTCAATCAGTTAATTGTGCGCAATGAGAAACAGAGAGAAACGAAGGAGAGAAGATAGGCCGAATTGGAAGAATATCCTCCCAGAGGAAACAAGGGCGAGGACAAAACACTACTTACGTTTGATGCTACAATGAGATCAAAGGAGCCAAGTTCGAAGCCTTGTTCAGATGGGTCCTTCTCAATGTCCAGTACCTTATATTCGATAGCGCCCCAGCCACCAAATCTGTCCTTGGCTGGTCCGAAGAAGCCAGAAGATATATCTGTGAAGACGTACTGCGAGTACATACGCGCTCCATCCTTGGATACTAGTGACTTGAGAACTTGCGCGGTCATAGCTCCAGTTCCCGCTCCAATCTCAAGCACATTCAAGTTTGGCTGGGAGTGTGCGCAGAGGCTGAGAAACTCATCAGCACTGACGTAGTCGCTGCAGCAGTCGTAAAAGTCGCGTAATCCATTATCCTCAAGGAGAAGTTGCACCGGGTTTATCTCGCCCATGAAAATGCCCTTGATGTTGTCGTGCTGTGCAACTTTATGAAGTGTACGTCCAACGCCAGATGCTATTGGATCGCCAAGAGCGTCCACATTTTCCAGCAGTGAGTCCAACAGACACTGCCGAGATTCGATACTCATCGGTATCCATTCTTCAGCCTCGGGGACTACCTCCTTTCGTTCGCCCCTGGCGAAGACGCCTTTCTCATTCCGCAGCCACGAGGCGTATTTCGCCAAATGGCCAGGAGCAACAATAGAGAGAGACTGGAAGACATCTAAGGCTTGAAGTATTCCTGCTGTGGCAATCTTTTCAAGGGCAATAATTGTATCTGTGCTATTGCCATTCCGTTTGATCAAATCATTTGCATCGAGAAAGTCAATGTCAGGGAGCCACTCGATACGAGCTGCATGTAATGCATTCTTAGTGCTCTGGTAATCTCCCGTCTCAAAGGGTATGCATCTCCCGTTCTCAATTTTAACCACAAGCCTGTTGTTTGCTTCGTCGATGGCCAGGACACTTGCAGTCTTCTTGGTTGAACACAGGTTAGCTTCAGCCAGGAGATCAGGGCCCCCAGGGTATACAGTAACATGCTCGATGTCAATGGGGAGAGCCAGAGTGTCTAGATTTCGGGCGATTCCTTTGCATTCTGCGGCTATTCCCAGCTGAAAACAACAATCGAGAGTGGTGGGATGAACTGCATATCGTGCTTCGTGTTCTGTCATATCATTCCGCAAAGAACCAACTGCGATCTTCTCGTCGGTATGGGTTGAGATGTCGTTCAATCCCTGAAAGCGTGGACCGTAGACTAGCCCAATGTAGAGCATGCGATCGTAAAAGTAGCTTTTGGGAACTTTGCGCACATGCGGAGTGATCATTTCGGTCACTGGCTGGTGGGAGCCCTCCTTTTCGCCCGCCTTTCCCTGGGCTACACAACATTCGGCCCATGAAGTCCCATTGTACGCAGAGATAGAAATCTCGTACCAAGACGAAGAATTTGTCAATCCGGATAGCCTCAAAGGCCTCATGGTGGTGATAAATTCGATGGTGTCGGTGTCGGTGAAGACAAGAGCAGACTTTACCATAAGGCGTTGTAACACATAGGCTGCAGTGTCTGTGACTTGTCTGATTGCTTCACCCATCATGGCAATATATCCAGCGCAGGGGAATACAATGTTAGTTCCGACCTTGTGATCCGCTAGCCATGGAACATCATAGTGATAGAGTACGTTTCTCCACATGGGCTCTGTTTCAGCTGCTTCCAGGCATCTTGATCCAAGCAACTCATGGTGGGAATGCTTCCTGAATCTCCAAGCATGAGAAATACGACTTTCTTTCCAGAAATCCTTGTCATGATCCCAGGGATAATTGGGTAGATCCGTCAACAATGATGCCATCGGGTTGATGAAGCTGAAGTCCACATTGTAACCCTGTGCGTACAGCTGGCCGAGAGTTGAAAGAATGGACACAGCAGGATCCTTATCCCTCAGTATTGTGGGGATATATTTAAGAGCATCCTTCGAGCCACGCGCCTGAAAGCACTGTCGAAGAGGGCCTTGAAGAGCAGAATGCGGACCGATCTCCAGGATGGTTGTGGCATTGGGTAACTCGTCTAAGAGATGTTGCACTGAGGCTTGGAATAGAACTGAGGACTCTAGGTTGCTCCTCCAGTATGCAGGGCCCAGTCTCATCTTGGGCGATGTGGCCTTTCCAAATACCGTGGAGTAGAAGGGATGATGCATCTCCTTAGGCGATAGATGAGGTATCAGCATTTTCTCGTAAACGGGACCGATGTCATACATGTGGTCTAGAAATATTGGTTAGCAAATCATTTACATGGGATACATAGCCTTACGTGAATGATATGCCACATTAACCCGAAGCTCCCGTGTAAACACATCTGGATCTTTATCATTAATAGATTCCAACGTCTGTTGAATAGCGTCCGGGTCGCCCGAGATGGTAACACTCTCTGGACTGTTCTCGCAGGCCACTTGCGCGCCTTCGACTAGATATGGCAACACAATTTCGCTTCCCATGCCAACAGCTGCCATTTTTCCCGTACGGGTTAAACGCTTTGTTGCAAGTCCACGAAGATAAGCGCACACAATTGCTTCTGTCATTGTGAGCGCTCCAGCAGTATAGGCTGCAGCAATCTCCCCACTCGAGTGGCCAACTACCGCGCTAGGGACGATCCCGCAATTCTTGAGGAAGTTTACCACTGCAACTTGGATGGCTGTGCAAAGAGGCTGCGCAAATACGGCTTGGCTGATCCAATCTTTCGCCGTGTCATCACGGGAACAGAGAAGTTCTAGATGCAGGTTAGCAATCTTCACAATCTTGTGGTTAATGGCCAAGTAGAGTGAAAGATTAGGGTAAAATCAAACCTTCAATTGTCCATTGGGGAGGTTCGGGTAACTGCTGTAGAGCATGGTCCATTTCCTGGATGTCCTTGAGGAAAGATGGTGACCCAGAGACAAGGCTTTCGCCCATTCCCGCCCATTGAGCACCTTGACCTGTAAAAACATACGCAATCTGGGCATCTTGCCCAGTCGAGGTTTGTGATTTCTGGATAGGGCTAAAGTCTAGTGGGCAGACTACCTTGTCTTGAGCGATGCAGAAGGTCCGACGGGGTAAGTGGGCTCTCCGCACACCTAGTGTGTAAGCGATGTCATCAATGGATCCAGGTCGAGTCTCCATATACTGCCGTAGATCTTCCACGCGCATTGTGAGAGACTTTTCATTGCTCGCTGAAATCGGAATCAGACGTGGGAATGGCTAAGTCCATCCATTAGCAAACAAATAATCAACTGGCGTGGCTAGTCACCGTATCACAGCTTCCGGGGCTTACCTTGTTCAAGGGTTCCTCAGAATATTCGACGGAGGTATCATCGGGAGTCTTATCGGGAGTGTACTCAGATGTTTCATCTGAAGATTGGTCGGAAGTCTCAGTACATTCACTCTGTAGCTGGTCTACAGCCTCCCCAACAAGCCTCCTCACAGGCTGTCGGATCCCAAAGGATGCAGCAGAGTCAATAATGACCTTCATTCAATCAGCTTGTTAAGAAAAAGAAATACCATGGGTGCCCAAGTAACTCACGTGTCCGTTAGCACCACCAAACCCAAATGCGCTAACACTGATCCTGGCGTGCCGGTCCTTGGGCCATGCAGTAGGCTCTATTGGTACTTTGAGGTTGTACTTTTCAAAGGGAACTGGAGACCCGAATTAGAATACTTCTATAACTTGCGGGGCTTTCAACACTCACTCTTCGGGTTTGGATTAGAGAAATTGATGTTGGGTGGTATTGTCTTGTTCTCCAAAGCCAGGACTGCTTTGATGATGCTAGTTAGGGCGGCTGCTCCTTCCCCGTGGCCGACATTTGGCTTCACCTGTTGATTGTCAGCGGGATGCTTATGCTCTCATTCATTCTGATGCGACTGACCGACCCAATATAGATCCCGCCATCTCCAAAGACCTCGGCAACTGCAGCTGCTTCGATCGGATCTCCACGCACAGTACCAGTGCCATGGCATTCGATGAAGGGTGTCTGAGACAAGTCATCGATCCCAGCTACTTCATAGGCTCTCCGAATCATTGACACCTGGGCTTCGGAGCTAGGGGACCCTATATGGGATGTTTTTCCATCCGAGTTAATTGCCGTAGACCGAATAACAGCTCGAACAGGATCCCCATCCCTAATCGCATCTTCCAATGGCTTAAGAAGAATTGCGTTCACTGCTTCACCCCGGGCGAAGCCATCCGCAGAGGCATCAAAGGTCTTGCAAGAGCCAGTTGGTGATAAGACACCTTGCTCTGACATGTCGAGCGTCATAGTAGGGTCTATAATGACACTTGAACCTGCGACAATCGCTGTCTCGCAGTCGCCATTATATAGCGCCTGACAGGCTAGGTGAAGACTAGAGAGAGACGAAGAGCAGGCTGTTCGAATCGTCATGCTGAGAGGAAAAGACTTAGTTTAGGTATTGCGTGGGAATTAAGGAAAGGTTTACCTAGGCCCCTTGAGATCATACTCATACGATAGCACATTGGACAACGCATAGTCGCCCGCACTTAGAACACGGTAAGTATGAGGCATCTGGCTATCCTTGTGAAGCATGTTATGCCAGTCCTCGCCAAAAACGCCGACGAAGACTCCAGTCTTACTACCCTGAAGCTTTATTTGACCGGCATTCTCCATACATTCCCAGACAACCTCAAGTAGAAGTCGAAGTTGCGGGTCAGTTACATCTACCTCAGCCCGCCGCACGGAAAAGAACGACGTATCAAAGGCCTTAATGTTGGTGTTTAGGAAGTATCCGTAGTCAGTGGCCACATTCTGCCGGTGCGTCTTGTCGCCATGGAAGGCATCCACATTGTACCGATCACTTGGCACTCGACACCTGCCATCCTTTTTGTCGACAAGGAGGGACCAGAAATCCTCTGGGGTAGAGATACCTCCTGGGAGTCTCAAACCCATGCCTATGATGGCAATAGGCGACGCAGGGCCTTGCTTTGGAGGCATGTTGAGTTGCGATTTCTTAGTACTAGGGTAGACGGGTGATTCAGAATGTAATAAAACCGGGGTGATGTTGCTCGAGGAAGTATGTAAATAAATACGAAATGCCAACACCGGATACGCGATCCCATTCGGGAGCTACCTACACTAGCAGCGACCACATTTTACTGGGGCGGAAAGGGGCTGAGGATATTAATCAATACATATGAGACATTCTGGTCTTCTTGTTTTGGTTCGTCACATCCTTTTGCTTCTATGATCGTCCGCTAGAGCCAACACATGTGTGCCATAGTAGTTCGTATGTAAAATAGAGATTGAGGGAGACTTGAGATTTGATAGATAAAAAAGGAATCAGGGCGTTGTCGCGCTTCCCGCCGGAGCAAGCTCCAGAATGCGATATTTATTTGCCGACTTTGCACCTTCCGAGGCAGAGTTAGAAGAAGCAATGTGTCGCCGCCCATAATTATGAGATACTGAGTGAAACATGACATCATGCAAGTAAAACGAGCTGTCTTGTTAAAGCAAAGCAATTAAGTGACTGCATCAATGCATGTAATCCACGGGACTGTCGGATGTCCAAGATTGCCGCTCTTTCGACTAAACTGTTTCGGCGCTTCTTCGGAGCGGCAGGAATCAATGCCTTGCCGTGAGACAAATGACGATACTCATTTGATAGGAACGAATACCGGGTTGAGTAACCCATGACGAAAGGCTGCGCTAGTCATGTTGTGGTAGGGCCAAGTCTCAAACCTAGGTGTCTTGCTAGAAAGCAAGTATGTGATAATACCTGCATAAAGGGCATCGCCTTTAAGACCCCTTCCATGGACTGTTTCGGAACTAATTCGGAGTGACAACACCAAAATATCTACTTAGCGGTGCATAAAATGCATAATAAATGTACAAGCCTGTTCATATAAGCACTATTTCTGGATCAAGCTGGCAACAATTAAGTCTCTTGATGGAAGTTAGTTGCTATCCTTGCTGGCAAATACACCTATATCAGTTGTAAAGTAATTTTGCCTTTGTTCAATAATGTTTCTTGCATCCACATATGCATCAGGAACTCAATCTACGAAGTAGTCTGTCTATTTTAAGCGTTAGAATTGGCCCCCTCCGTCACCAAGAGGTCTCCCAGATTTTGTAGTGAGACCTGTACTTATTGGACCACTTTTCTGCATCCATCACATACCACCTGTGATAAATCCCTTTACGGGCCGATTATATTTCTCCCCTCAATACTTGCATTAATCTAGGAATATTCGACATATAGAATATGAGGACTTTCCACCAAGACCAGGTATTCCCCATACCATCTCTCGCTATCAGCCGGGAGCAGAAATCCACCAACACTCAACTACGGGCGCCAATCCAATCACATCACGATGCAAATCAAATTGGTGGCAATCGTGGCCCTCGCCACGGGCTGTCTTGCCGATTTATACACAGTGAATTCGATTAAAAAGATCAATCAGGCTACGATCGAGTATCACAAAAGTCTAACAGACTGGACTGGCGACTATGCAGGTGGTGTCGTCATGCTGAAGAAGTCACGCGACCTCATCAACTCTATCAAGGCGGCGGGGACTCATCCGGAGGCCAAGATTCACAGGAGAGGCACTCCCGAAGAGGACGAGAAATTGGAGCAAGAGGGGTTCGACGTCGCTCACAGCCTCGTCGGGGAAATTCGCTCTGCCGTGGACACCGCCATCGCCACCAAACCCAAGATTGAAGCAGTTCCCGTCGTTGGGAAACGTATCAGCTTGTACACATTTGAGAAGTTTCGGAGCGCAGCTTCTGACTTGGGAGGGGTGTTTAGCCCCAAAGCGAGCCCTGAGCGACTGGAAGAAGCCCAGGACATCGTCAAGCGAATTGATGACGAGTTTGCAAGAGGATACGTTGCCCTCAAGTAGTGAAGGACGCATATGGTTTGGAGATGGCAAGGGACCCCATGGAGCTTCGAATTAAAACAAGCAGCAGAATAGGTTGCCCAACAATAAATGCAACCTCATAAACGAGAGGGCTTTGCCGTTTGACGGTTCAATTTCTTTTTTCGCAACTATTCCGCGATGCTGGCTATTGATAGACATTGCACCTCATCACAATGTTCTCAGGCCATGGCAACATTTTCTATTCAGATCCAAAGCTAGTGATGAGATTATCGCCTTTTACTAAATTAAAATGGTCAACAGACTCCCGCAGCGTGTTTTTTAACGGGTACAGAGTATGTTAAAATTCGCCAAGGTCATCCCATTCTCCACAATCTAGGCCCTAAAAGCAGCAGTCTTGACTTTTCATTTTCGCCCTCCGCCGCCAGGGGGAATTAGTTCAAACTCTTCAAATCATGAGTTCTATTGCGAGGTTGGGATGAGAGACCGAGATGCAGATAAATACAAAGATCTTACAGAAAGTGACTCATCACTAAGAAGACACCGACGACTTCGGTTGCTAGATCAGGAGTGGAAGGTGAATTTACAAGGTAAAAGAAATTAAGAAGTTCATTCGGGGCGGCCATTTCTTTTCAAGCCCGAACTTTCATTTTTCTGCTGCATCACGCCGTTAAACGTGACGTACGTCGGTATCAAAGGCCGAGCTAGCACCGATCGAGCGCCCTTTCGGCGAAAATGGCTAGTTTGCCGAGGGGAGCGTTGGTAAACATCTTGCAGCAATGGACCCCGAGCCATGCCATTCAACCAATGGTGGGGGCTTTTTGTAAAGAAACGTAAGTTCAGAGTCTTTGAGATGATTTGCCGATCAATTCGGCTGCTTCCCTATGTTCGTTTTCTTTTAAGTCGGCGACTTGATGAAGATCGGTCAAAATCATCAGTCCCCGGACCGTCTTCCATCTATTTAAGTAGCATCAAGAACAGTCTTCTGCATGTATAGATCATTCTAATTCACACAGCTTGTCTCTCATCGATACAGTTACGATACAGACTCGAGAATGGCCGTTGAAAGCATCAAAGCCCATGTGGCGCCTCCGACTTCAGCAATCGACAATGTCACAGCAAAGGGTGCGCCGTACTACACTCCTGCACAAGATCCTGCCTCGGGTACGGCAAGAGGCATGAAAAATGGGGAAGAGATTCCGAAATTGTTTACGCCGCTCACTGTTAGAGGTGTAACGTTCCAAAACCGATTGTTCTTGGCCCCTCTTTGCCAATACTCAGCCAAGGACGGGTACACTACGGATTGGCACCTCACGCATCTCGGTGGAATCATCCAAAGAGGGCCTGGTCTGGCCATTATGGAATCGACCGCCGTCCAAAAGGAGGGTCGCATCACTCCCCAGGACATTGGCTTATGGGAGGACGGACAAATTGAGCCTCTTAAGAGGATCATCGACTTCGCACACAGCCAAAACCAGAAAATCGGCATCCAGCTGAGCCATGCGGGCAGAAAATCGAGCACCGTCCCACCCTTTCTACACATGAATGCAACTGCAACCGAAGAGGTTGGTGGCTGGCCGAAGAACGTCTACGCGCCATCTGCGATCCCCTTTAACGATGCCTATCCTCAACCCAAAGAGATGACCATCGCCAACATCAACGACTTCAAGGTTGCATTTGTTGAAGCAGCCAAGAGGGCTGTCAGGGCGGGCTTTGACGTGGTAGAAATTCACGCGGCTCATGGCTACCTCATTCACCAGTTCCTTAGCCCCATCAGCAACCAGCGAAAGGATCAGTACGGCGGAACTTGGGAGAACCGTGTCAGATTGGTGCTCGAGATCACGGATCTTGTGAGAGCGGCTATCCCCGAGGACATGCCTTTGTTCGTCAGGATCAGCGCCACAGATTGGTTTGACAACCTCAAGGATGAGTTTCCAGAGAGTTGGACAGTCAAGGACTCCTGCAAGCTGGCGCCTCTTCTCGCTCAACGAGGTGTTGATTTCCTTGACGTTAGCTCTGGAGGCATTCACCCCAAGCAGTCGACTAGCATCAAGTCAGGCCCTGGGTACCAGGCACCATTTGCATTGGAGATCTTAGAGGCTGTTAGGGGCAAGATGGTCGTCTCTGCTGTTGGAGGAATTAGTACCGGGAAGTTGGCAGAAGAGCTCCTCCAGAAGGGTCTTGATGTAGTCATGTGCGGGCGATGGTTCCAAAAGAACCCAGGTCTCGTGTATGCTTATGCAGACGATCTAGGAGTAGATGTCAAGATGGCAAACCAGATCGGGTGGGGTTTTGGTGGTCGGGGACGGAAGAATTAAGTGTTGCTGTTCGCACACATCCGTATACAGCTGTTTCAAATGATAGTTGCCAACAATATACAGAATATGAGATTTGAGCAAGTTAAATTCACAAGGCTAATTATTGGCATTTATTTATCCTAAAACTAGACTTTGTTTCATTTGTTTATTCCCTAATATTAAACTTTCTGTTCAGGTTAAGGATGGATCTACCCATGATGTAGCTAAGATTTAGGTGCTGAGATTGTATCTGTGTGCTAATAGTAACATGCATGTGAGCAAACAGCAATACTCAAAGAACCAGGGAGGATCCCTGACAGTATAGATGAAAATTGTCGTCTAAATAAGACTTGTGAACATTGTAGCTTATCTTCATATTTCTCATAGGTCATGCTTCAAATATGTATTCTATTAATTTAAACCAACTGCTTCCTACTGTACTCATCTGCAATCACTTGCCGTAAAAATCAACTTCTCGCCACCACCAGCGTTCATGCTTTCAACTCATCAACATATGTCCAGCACCCTCTCCATTAGATAAATAAGTTCAAGTACTTCCATCCAATGGCTCATATTGTACGAGGCACCGGACTGCAAAATTCAAGCGGTCCATGCAAGATCAGGATGAATTGTTTTCGATTATCCTATAGCTTCTAAGCAAACAGAAACTAAGTGCATTACTCAATGCAATCACAAGGGGAGAGTTCCGATCAACGACAAAGTCCACTATGTATTGATGGTTAGGACAACGACCCGTCATGATGGCGATGGAAAGAAATTGGATGAATGGGTTGGAGCTGGAAACTTACTTGGTAGATGTATTGAGGTCATCACGGTTAGTATTTCCTCGACATTTAGATTGAAGTAAATACTTGGAACACACGTCTTTTACATCCCTTGGTTTCGCGGCCCAGCCTCATCATAGAGTTGATCAGTACCCCCACCGGCTCCCTCGGAATCACGGGATGTCTCTTTGTTTGCGTGGTATTGGGTAGCTCCATTTTAATACTAGTCACTGTATCTCGAGTTTCGCTTAGGGAAGGTAGATGATAGCTTGGCTCGGCCCAGGTGCATGTCGTCCCGTCCCTCCCAGCGAACCATCTCGTGTTCGCCCCTCCGAAAGGTGGAGGATCTCATGACTAACACGGCATTCGAGACAAAACAACGAAATTGGCCAAAATTCTGGTCTCAGAGATCTGATGATTCATGCACGTCGGCTTGGGGAAAGCGCTGCAGATCCTGGCGTTTCTCGGTCGTGGGAGCATGGCGTGGAATGTGGAATCTGGGCCAGGCGTCAAATCCGCCGGCGCGACATGGATGCTCGGTTAATGAGATAAGCATAAAGAGGGCCTAAAATTAGCCCTGACCACTGTCTAGGTTGCTCGAGATGACCCGAGATGCCGCTCCCGCATTGCACGCCCTCGTTGGCTGAGAATGTCTGTGGTCTGAAACCTTCTCCCACCCTGGTCTCGCGATTGCTGAGTGAGAAATTTGGCGCATGACATCAGCTTCCCAAATCCACAATGAGCATCTCATTAGTATTTGTTCTGCCCCTTTTTACATCTTTTCTCGTAATAGCGGACTGAGGCAGGTCCTCTGGATTGAATATTAAAGTATAGAGTGTAGAATGCGCTGAAAGCAAGGATACAGAGCCAACCCGTTTGAACCTCCGCGTGAAACCCCACCCATCTTTATCCCCACAGCTCTAATCGATCCCTCACACAAGTGCTTCCTTTGGAATGGTGCCCATCTCGCTTCCGCAACGTTGCTAGAGGCAGATCCCTGGGCAATCAGCGCCACCGTGCTTCGGATCGCAGTCATCCCGGATATCGTCATAGCAAGTAAGCCCAGCCGGGCACGCACGGCCCAGGAACCCCGCGCATGACGGTGCTGCGTTGGGAATACAGATCCCCGATTTGTCGCACGACAAGCCACAGCTGCCCTTAATGCGAGGGTCGTCTCCACACGTGAATCCCTTAGGACAGGGTCGAGGGGTACCTGTATGGCCGCCGCAACTGAGGTAGGTCTTTTTGACCTCGATGTCGATTGCTTTAGCTGCTGTGAGGCCAACGAATCCGAGGGCAGCTGCCGTGATAATTTTCTTGAGAAGCATTTTAGGTAAAGGGGATGAGGATGGCGAGGACTGAGTGTGGATTGAGTGTGGACTGTGGATTGTGGACTGTGGACTGTGGACTGTGGACGAGACCGACGGGCAGTCGGCGTTTTATAAGAAAGAGTGACTGATCCTCGGCACTATGCAGCACCTTCCCAGCTTCTGATCATTCCAATTATCCCGCTCCTAAGAGACAGGTCATAATTGATCCTCTGTAAACCTGTTTAGGGAACCCAGTGCACTGAAGTTTCTTCAAAGCCTGAATACGAGAAAAAGCAACATCGGGCCCTCAGCTCGCAGAACAACGTCTTCAAGACAAAGTTACAGACACCTCAAGTCTCAAAGACGGTGCAGATAATATTCTTCATTGAAGTCAATTGCCATCACAAGCAAACGGGCTGATTACCCCGATGTCGATCCGAGCCGTCTCTACAGCGGAACCGAAATTCGGCCTCGTGCCTAGGCGTTGCGCGGGATTGCACATGCTGTTAGTCGTGTCTCATGATGTTACGTAAAGTGGCTCACCATCACATTAAATTTTCAACACATAGTAGAAATCTGCTGTTCATGCTGCAGCTTTTACGTGATATTTTATCAAGATGTAGACTAAAAGGGCATTCAAATTTGCTGCTAAGACAGGGAGTGCGGGATGCCCCGAGAGAAACACTAGGAAGCCAACCCATTCCAAGCTCGTTGTCAAACTGCGTCGAAATTTATCCACACTGCTCCAAGCGATCCCCAACAGCGTCTTCTCTTGTCTCACTGTGGCCAAACTGCTACAGGCAGACACCGATGCAATCAGCACCACCGTCCAAGGGATCACATCCATCGTTGGGCAGGTCATAGCACGTAAGCCCCTTCGGACACACGAGTCCCGCGAATCCAGAGCACGATGGTGCTTTGTTGGGAATACAGATCCCCGGGGCATCGCAAGCCATGCCGCAGCTGCCGGGAATTCGAGGGTCGTCTTTGCATGTAGAACCCTTAGGGCATTTAGGAGGGTTTACCCGGAAGCCGCCGCAGCTAGGGTATTCCTTCTGGGGCACGCATGTGCCAGCGCAACGATTGAGGTCGGTGCAATAGGGCGAGTTGGGGGTGCAGACTGTCTTGTCGGGGCAAGGTGCAATCTTGAAGCCGCATGGGTGATTGGTTGGCTTGGCTACTGTGAAGCCAACAAGCCCAAGGGCAGCCGCTGAGATGAAGTTCTGGAGAAGCATATTGAATTGAGTTGAGTGGTGAGGACGAATTGTGTGTGGATTGTAGTGGAAGACTTCGGGCTGGAGGCGATTTATATAAGAGAATATGGATTCAAGCTTGGCACGAGGCAGTCGCATTCCCATCCTTTTGACCATACCAGCTATCCCGCGCATTAGTCACGAATCACGCACACTCCTCGCCCAAAGTCCCAAAGTCGCCCAAATACCCTGTAAGCTAAAGTATATTTGAGACCTTGAACACGAGAAAAAGCAACGGCGGGCCAATGACCTTGCCGAGTGGCGTCCCCAGAGCAGCGCAAGGGCTCAGCCAGGCCTCGGAGACGGTATATCCTTATTAAACTTAACGCCATGTCACAGGTAAGCCAACAGGTTAATTATCCCGACGTCGATCCAGCCGTCCCTAGTGCACGTCCAAAATTAGCCTGTGTCTGGGTGTGCGTGGCACTCGATGCAACGCCTTTTGCCGTCGGAGGTGATCGCCGCAGTCAAAATGGCCATGGCCAATGGTCCAATGCCATTTCCAGGCATTGGAATGAGCTCGGCACGGAGACTTTGCTGTGGCGTCTACACATGCACACGTGGACCAACCGCCCTTCCGGCCACCCTTGCATCGACTAATTAGCTGAAGTGGTGTGCACGGCATTGGTCATCGGCCGATCGCCCGTACTGAAGCCAGCTGATGCAGTACCGTACCGGCCCTTGTCGATCTTGAGCATGTCGAGGGTGCAACACGAACACTGTTACATCGACGGATGTTGCACTCACGTGTCTGTCCGAGGCCATTGGAGCGTCCAGTCGAAATTCACGACCGCTCAAGACACCTGGAAAGCGCTCAGTCCATATCCATGTCCTCATTGCATCTCTCATAATGATGCAACAAAAAAACTTCGACGCCGGGTTGACCCACCTGCATCACCAACGGGTCATCCAAACCGACCTGACTGGCCAATTGGTATTAAGTTTGTCAACCTTAATGACCAAAAAGTAAACTCTGTGATTAGCACAGCTGAGGCTACAGATATTCAGCCACCGTCTAATTTTAGATATCCCATTCCTCTCAACTCATATACAACTCCATGGAAACCCAGCGCGAACAGCAATTTTATCTGCGCAGCAGTCATATTCGCCTCCGCTTTCGCAAGCCTGCCTAATAATTCCTGGACTATTCCACCGCTTTCTCAGACTCCCATGGGATTCAAGGAAGAGAATTTGGGTCATCGTAATCCGTCCTGCCCGCCGCCCAAATGTTCAAGTTTTCGGTATGTACGACTAGGACGAGAACAACGGCAAAGAAATAAACTGCACTAGCCTAAATGCTCATAATATCTTCTAATTCATCTCTAAGTTCCAATACGCGGCAATTGGTCATCATTTCCGCAAGGAAAATACTGCATGTGGACTCACCACAACCCTTCAACTTGCCTCATTGACGGAGGTCTCTAGACGGGAATCGCGATGTATCGTATAACATCAGTTCCAGATTTATTAATGGGATGTGGTCTGGAGAGCTCATTATCGTTATTCACATAGTTTCCACGTGTCCGAAAGGTTGGTGTCGGCAATGGCCTCCTTCAAGGACAAGGACACTTCGGAACATCACTGGCTCACCGTTTTCCCAAACCAAGAACTCTTTACCTTCAACTACAAAACATTGAAACCCTCAATTGGAGTGATGTAATCAGCGACTACTGCAGGGTTCAAAGTTATGAGCCACCTCGCCCTGGAATTTGATCCAAGTTATGCAATTGAAGCTAAGAAAGATCAATCAACCCTCTCGGAGATGGAAATTTTATACGCTCTAGCCCAGGCGACTATCGATGGATCAATGCTGGAAAGTCTAGATTTATTTTGTTTTATCGACTTTTGGGCCAACCGAAATCCCGACGTGTAAGTAGACATGAATAACAGTATCTGAGAAATAAATTGATAATATCATTTCTTAGTATGCCTTGGACCTCGGGTATTAACCCCGACGTCAGAGGCTACCATCAAGAGGTCATTTACGTATGCTTGGTTCCCCCCCAGGGAGTCTCCGTCGGTGAAGCTCAGTCGGCTTCACCTGGTCGCGCGATCAATACGCTGTCCTTAGTGCCACGATCCATTTTCAGACTTGGGAGTCGGAATTATGAGCTTCTCGAGTTGAAGAATCAGGTTGTTCTGGATGAATAGGCAACTCTGCAACCCACCACCCTGAGCTCATGCCTTCAACTGAGGTCAGTGATGGCCCTGCTGTGGAATCCAAGGTTTTCGGTCGGCGAATGCCTAATCTGGTTTCAAGATCACGAGCAGTGGTCTGTTCCAAGTGTCGGCTGAGCTCCCACAAAAGGACTTTGTGCTGTTTGCGCACTGCAGAGTCCGAACAAGGAGCTGGCATCCAGGATGGATATAACTTTTGGTGGCTGGCTGACACACTCATTGTGAGCGGGTGTCTCGACATGAATCTATGGCAGAGAAAGCACGCCTTCTTGCTTATTCCCATAAAGAATAGCCGAGGAGTGAGCTCGGGATGGTGATCATAGAAGCAGAGGAGTTGCATCTCTGCATGAACAGTAAGATTGAGGCGACAGGCCTGGCGGAAGCGCGATTCTGGATCAACCGATAGCCAGGTCTGGCCAAGCTGTGACATCAGCTTTTGATGGTCAGCCTTAGGCAGTAGTCTCTTAAGTACCGTCACCAGTGCTGTTTTGTTATTGTTTAGGGTAAAACGTTGCTGATCCGGTGCCTCGACACTCTCAACGTGGATTGACGCAAAGATAGTCGCCTGCAAGGTAGCTAACTTGAGCATGGCTTTCGCCGCAGCAAAGTAGCGACCAAGTTTGTAAAGATGGTTAATCCAACGTGGTAGCTCTTCTCCATTGGGACAGAATAAGGCTTCAATGTTCTCTGAATAGACCCATTTGGCCTGGGATGCCCATTTGATGTGGGGGATGAGAACAGCAGGCTCCGGATCGGATTCAAGAGAAATCAATATCAGGAGGTTACTGATCCAATGCTTGAAATTTGTTCCTGGTATCTCATCAAGAAATGATTCATCCTCTGCCATATTGTTTAATGCTTTTTTGACGAGTTCCTGTATTTCAGGATTGTGCAATGTCTCAAGTAGCGAGTAAATCTTATCCTGCGTAAGATCAACAATTTTGTACAAAATCTCGACCTCTTTTTCTTTTGCAGTGCACTCTATTAAAAGTTGGTCTATTAGCTAACGATGAAAAACAATTATTGACATCATACCTTTTAAAGCAACGGCGGTGAGGTCGTTTAATATAAGTTGGATATGATCCACTAAGTCCTGTGGCACGCCACAGTTGCGCGCAAGGCGTAGAATAGTTCCTGACGGACCACCGTGTTCCATACAGACCGCCGAGGCAGTTTCTGAACCCTTTCTCGAGGTTGAACAAATCAACGCAAACGAGTCGAGAAACTTCTTTTGGTGATACTCATGCTTCCAAGCGCTCTCATGGGGATGTGTGTCGAGGCTATGGACTGTCGGCTCACCTCTGACGGGATCAATCAGAGCCAACAGAGTTGAGACTAAAACGAAGCGTTTATGGGCGTCACCTGTAAGGTCTCGAGCTTGGGGCATTATTGCGAATCGTTCAAAATGGTTCGATTGATTCGATGGGTAGTTGCTATGAGATTGTAAGGTTCAAAGCGCTCATAAATTGACGCTAGTTATCTTAAGGTGTAGAGAAAGATGGCATCTGGAACATTTTCAGCCTGCTTTTGCGGTTGCCCTCTAGAGGTTTCAAGAGCCTTCCGAAAGTCCGCCTTGCACGGGAGCCTAAACATGGGCTTTATGCGGGAGGCCATACCAAGCGATTGAGGCAGATGTGCAGCTGTACACGAGCGTGTATGCGGGGTGCGTTGGCTGGTGTCCATATCCAATGGGAGTGTGTTCATGCAGGAGGTAGGATGCCCAAAAGCCGCCTTGTTGGTCCGCACGCAATCATGGTAGCCTGCACCTCGTTGGTCTGAAGCATGTAAGAGCATGTGTCGCGACTTACCGCAGTGTCGTAATCATGATGCCCATCTCAGCCGCTAGCCCTAATATGCTATAGCACGTTGAGTCTGCCTTTCATCGAGCGGTTCCCATATGTGTCACGAGTATGACCGGCCTCCCGCATGATGGGTGGGCTCCCAATTGGCTATATTCGCATCTTCACTTTGGAGTCTGATTATTATGAGAATCAAATACAAAGGTTGTAGTATGCTTATATACTGATGCCCTTTTCGCAAATCTGTCGTCGTGACTTTCCAGCCTTTGAATTAGAATATGGCTCATTGCAGCATTATCGTTCATTATTACCAAGTCTGACTGGGGTAACTTGGACTATCAAGTGAAGTTTCTCGTCCAATTTATCGCAGCTAAGAAACAGCGCTGATTCAGAGCTTAGCTTCTCAGTATCCCAACTGGTGGGCGGCGTTAAGGAAGACCGGAGCGTGGAGTCCAGTGAACGAGGTACGATGACTGGTCCCGATGCCCATGATCACCCATTGACTAACATAGGGATATTTGGCGGCAAATTCTCAGTAACACGACGTGATGCCTCCGCCAAACTCGGCATTTCGAGAGGGTGCTACGGACCCCCTGCTCTGGGACAACGGTGACCCAGAGCAGTCGCGGTTCACAACGCAATACTCAACCTCTCCCCAGTCCGAGACAGCAACCTATATGGACGTGAGATCTGATATTGTGCACTTTCGATCTGACAATCCCGCGATTGACCCGAGTCTGTTAGATCAGGCAGCACAGTCTTATCTGCCATCAGGACCTTCAGCGCCATCCCATAAGGCATGAGCTAATGGTGATTTGCAACCCGTCTATCAGGCATCTATGATATCTGATTTCACGGAGCAAACGGTGTTTGAAGAATCTGATGGCATGATTTACGAGTCGCTTACTGATGTTGATGGAGTTCAGCCTCGACAGACCAACTGGCCTCTCTCCAATTCTACACACGGCCAATTAACACCCTCCACTACCAGGAGTATCCATTCCGGACAAAGCACTGGAACAACTTCACGGCTTCGTTGTAAATGGAAAGCCTGCGATTACAAGGGATCGAATCAGAGCGACTACGAGTGAGTCATATTGTCACGCCAGCATCGTTATTCCAACATTCTCTTCGATACCGCCACACGATGAATTGCTAATAATACCTTGCGTCTCAATTAGTGAACATCTGCTATCTCACAAAAATTGTCCCAAAGATGATTGCATGTGGCACAAAGCCAAAGACGAAAAAGAAAAGAGCCGTCACGTTTGGAAACATCACAGAAAATGGGCGAAGGCAACCAAATATCCTCCCATAAGCGGGAGTTGCGATATTTGTGGCAAGGAATATGATCGGCAGGATAATGTAATTCGTCATAAAAGAGAATCCCACGAGGGCTTGAAGAGAGAAAGAAGGGCGGGTGGCTGATTTTACTAATTTGGTCGTTTTTCTTGACATTATTTCAATCCCACGTGCAATGTTTTCTTACATATCTTGTTCAGTAACCGTTAATTCTTGTTGGTTAACTACTCATCACATAATTTACTACAATGTCTACACACTTTATGACGCGATGACGTCGAGGTTCAACAAGCAGAAACTTTTTAATGAAGCCCGTCTATCTCCCTACTCAACCAAAGTTCTAGCGATTTGATCTCTCAGTAGCTAATGCGTGACAATCAACCAGCCAAGATACTCCGGCCTCCATCGGATGTCACTCTTTGCCGAATCCGTACCCTCAAGACTCCATTGCCCAAATGAGAAGTTCTGGAACAAGGAGCATCGCTGGTGGGTTGGAAGCTGTTTGTAGATCGGGACTGGAATTTTGTAGTGCCAATGATTGCACCAGGTGCAAACATCAAAGCCTCCCCTCTTCTGAGCTGCACTATTTGAGATAGCAAATCAGTTGAAAAGGCAGTTTGGTTGGCAGATGCTTCATCGGATCCCTCTTTCTCTCCTCCAACGGCTGTACTACCGACCGCATTTTTACTTTTCCCCTCTGATTCGCATACAGAAACCCCTACTAGGTGCCGCCTTAGACTTTGTAGCCAGTCTGGAGAGCTAAATCGGTGAACTATGGTCACTGAGCATAGATCAAGAAGGCGAGGCGATATTGTAGGCTCTTGCGTCGAGATAATGACGCGGACACCAATGTGGCGTTGCAGTCGAATGGCCGAGAGCAGGGAATCTGTCAAAGTCTGGCATTCAGCACCAGCCATCATATACTTGTGTGCTTCATCAAGAGCGATCACACGGCCCACTGTTGAATCTTGCTCTAAGAAAAGGCTGAGACAGATGTTGAAGAGTGCACAAGCAGTCTCCGCGGTCACACACGGACATGACAAATCGACAATAGTGAGTTGTCCACTCTATATCAATTTGTCAGTTTGCTCTCCGTTAACAATTACAAAGTCATCAACTTACTGTAGGTGTCCAATCATTGCCTTTTTCAACGACAGGATTAGCAAATTGCGTCGTCTTGTTCTTCTTTTGGCCTGCGGCCTTTCCAGGCTTAGCGGAACCGTGGGGATCTGCTTGCTTCTTGACCATGAAACTTTCCAGAGTCTCCAGTCGCTGCTGTAGAGGAGCCCGTTGCCCTTCAGAAAGATTTTCAGCTTCTAAAGCCTGCTTGAAGGCACTGTAGTTGAAATTTGTCCCAAAATGCTGCTGTTGAATTCTCAAATCGCGCAAGATGCGAGTGACCACATGCAAATACAGCGGCATGCCTCCGCCATGGATGGAGCTAACGGCCATCAGGTCAAGCATGCGTTTCGTGTTCAGGTCAGATTCGTTGATGCGCAATTCCTCTACTCTGACATTCGGAAGGCATGCATAAATTCTCTTGTCCCTTGTCAGCTATATTTTCGATCTAGTATGATCATTCAGTGATAGCTACCTTGATCTGCTGTATGTTTGTCGGCGGGCAGAGGACTCTGACTTTCGCACAGTTTTGAGACGACAGGAAGGCGGCTTCGCAGGGGAGACCACCTGTGTCTGAAACAAATGTGTCATAATGAAAGAGAAGACCTGTCAGAGGTCGCGGTAAAACGTTTGCATTCGAGGGAATTACGCAATTTTCCAAGAGACAGCTTAGAGTATGACTTTTGCCTGATCCTTGACTTCCGCAGATGAAAACACTTGATGGTGCAGAAACGTTGTAAAAGAGTCGTGGATCCCAAGCGGCCGTTGAGTTCATTGTGTTTAACAACCCTGAGGATGTTTCGCTGATGTCTGCCGCCAGGAGTCCATACTGACTAAAGGCCTCGCTTATTTGCTTGCGGTCTTCGGCGACGGAACGAACATGTTTTCGTACAGATTCTGTGAATATCGGAGCCATGCAAACTTCATCGACTTCATCAAAGTCACATTGGTTCTGTAAGAGTTCCAGATGGTTCCGAAAGCTGGCGCAATCCATGGAAGAAGGAGTGAATACACCGACGAGGGAGCTAACGGAGGATGAGGCTCCCGATTCCCCAGAAAGATGTCGGTCCTGGCCGTCTCTGCTGTCGAGGATTTCCGTTGGCATGACTGAATGCTGTTTTTTTAGTGAGGCAATTTTGACGGCCTTGGTCCAAGAAAACAGTGTCCATTATGAACGTAATCACGGGCCGCCTGTCCCATGTCATCTGATCAGCCAGCCTAAGCCTAAGCCACTGACTGATCGAGAGTTACGGGGAACAAAGGTCACCCGGAGGTTATTTAGCGAAAGATGGAAGGCCTCCCGCGTCGGATCGCTGATCGCGTGTCGTTCAGTTGAATGAGAACGCGGGCTAGATGGGCCGATTGTCGCTGACAGGCTTTCTGAATGGAGAGATCCGATTGGAAATATGAAATGGGCGTGCTGCGGAGGCTTGTATTGCACTTCCCAGCGTCCGAGTCACAAAGTCACTTGAGGGCGGTGGGTAGATGCCGTTGACATCTTACAGTCGTATGTTACTCTTTAAATGGAGGTTTGCTCACATATTCTTGAAATCCGGTTCAGAATTCATATGAACAATCAGTACACGCTACGATTTATGCCCTGATTGTGTTATCGTCCGCGTATCAGTACAGGGACTGGTGTAGTATCTTGCCGTATCTCGCTATACCACCCCGCATGCGCCTTGTCATTTATCAAATATGATGGGCCTCCAACCTATCAAATGTCAAGATGGCAGACTTCTCATTGGGGGCCACCTTGTTCGCTCTCCAATGGGATGTGCGTTGGGTCATGCTACCAAAGTCTTCTCGCGGAGCAGTGTGCACGCTACGTGCTCTCGAATGTCTTCAACCCCACATGGACCTGCCTACTTCATGTTAAATGAGCCCTCGAGCATGTTCCCGTGACTCAACACGTACATGTGGCCTTGAAAGTATTGCGACGTCGAACTGTCTGCTAGTCTTCCCCTGGAGTCTCAACACTGCGCTCCGTCTGCGTTCTTTTGGCACCTGGTCTAGGCCCGCGCCACCAGATGCATCTGGTGCTACCAACCTCATTGCCACCACCCTGCGATCTCTCGCATCATCCGTACTTCCTCATGTTGTACCAGAGAAGCGGTGTAAAATGTGTGGCATCCCAAGATCGGAAGGATAGATTAATTGGTTATATTGGGGGTCGACAAAATGTCGCAACGAGTGATCAGGCATCCAATTGGAGGACAGATTACGGAGATCGGGGATTCACATTCGCAAGGCGCAAATACGATATCATTATCTTCACCACTCTTGCATACGCAATCAGAATGATTATTTGCTGCTATAGGCGACTTATTCTATATTCGAGCAGAGCCTGACTCACTGACTTTCTGACTTCACGCAACTTCACTTCAAACCAACACGCCTCAAGACTTCCATCATGGGCTCAGACCAGCAGGCCTTATGCTAGCAATATTTACAAATCACATTTTCAAGGAAATGGCCTCTCCAGATTCCTTGTGGGCCCTAACAAGACTAAGAGTTGGATATTATTCTACCGAGTAACAGTCAAGGCACTCACGCCTAGTATTTTCCCAATCTCATTCCGATAAATGTACAAGACATCGACACACAAATGTGGCACGTAAACTGAGTACAACTGGGATCATAACAAGACTGGTGCTGGAGGACTCGGCCATGAAGTGGATCATTACTCCAGCGGAAGAAAGAGTGAAACAAAACCGACCTAGGATCGGCGACAATGAGGAAAGAGAAGGAAAAGAGACGAACTATTCCCTTACAATAACATAGAAGAAAAAGCTGTATATATAATAGGACTAAGTAATGAAACCACTATATACCCATACTTAACCTACAGCCAGATACATCCTGATTAAGACCCAGTCTATAGTACTATTTTTCCAAACTACAGAATAGTTATCAATTTCTATACTCCATAATGAATATATGGAACCCAATTTAGCAACCCTATATTGTCCTCCTTATTACAAATAATAATATCTCTTGGAAATCGATTATCTTTCTTATCTTTGCCCGCTAAGGTTATCGAGTGGTCAGTTGATTGGCCTCTGTCGCCGAAGTCTGCTCGTTTTACTAGCCACTGATCGCGAAGTTCTCGAGTAGCATTATGCAGTCCTCTAGATACTGACTCGTCTGTCATACCTCGTTCCTTTATACACTCATAAGTAATTCTGGCCATAGCCACGCAGAGCTCGTCCTTTACTTCCCATAAGGTCCCGATTACATGCCTGAACCCCGCTAGTTGGAAACCACTGATAAGATGGATGCTTTCATCGACAAATTTCGGATCTTTGATGCGACCGGTTCCACATGCAGAGAGATAGGCGAGAAATGGCGAATGTTTGCGGAGATTGATCTCCAGCAGAGTGGTTACTGTAAGTGGGTCGCTTTGCCAATCATCTAGAAGTAATCTCCCGTTTGATGGGTCATCCTCATCCGTATCTCCATGACCCGCAAAATGGAATACTTTGCATTGAAGTAAAGATGAGAGGATCTCCTGTTTACTCCTCTGAGGCTGAACTGGGTGTAAAGACATTGATTCGAACAAGCTGACTAGGCTGGATACTTCCTCAGCTGCAAAAGGAAGATCAGAACAGCCAGGGGTACGCGTCATAGAGACAAGGAGGGCCTGATCAGTTTCAGACGACAAGAGCGGCTGGCGGCGACCCTGAATCAATGCTTTAATGGATGGGCTGTATGAAGAAATAACCCTATCCACCACAGCTTCCGATGAGCCTTGACTGTGACGGCCAGCCGCATGAATCGGAAATTTGCTCAAAGGTCCCGTGAGAATCCACCATAGTCGAGGCCACTTGTCATTAAGAGGGGCTCCAGTATATCCTAAGGCGTTGAGTACGGGATGAGCGACGCTATCCCAAAGCCATTCCAAGGTTCCAGGGCTGCCCGGATGATGTTCCTTACTCTCTAGCTCCTCTACACTGAGTAGTGGCAAAGGTATCGATCTGATCTGGTGGTTTGCAACGAGTATTGCATCGGACCGAAACTTGCTGATATTTATCGTGACAATGGGCCCATTGATACCCGCCTCGCGAATTTCTTCTTCGCCGGGACCAACGAGCCAGTCTTGAAACCCGGGCCTCTGCTGAACCTCTGTGACAATTTGGTCGAATTCTGTACTCATTTGATAACGATGATGCGTGATTGCTTCCCAAGTAGACTGAGAATTCTCTGCCGGAATGTCACGTGGATTTGGCACATCTAGTCTCGTCCTGACAGAATCCAGTCTCTCAGCGAGCTCTGGATATTTGTCCCGCAAATCCCTAATGTCGGTCCGTATCTCTTCTAGCGAAGTGGAAAGCGCACCACGACCATTTTCGAGGAAACTCAGAGCAACCGAGGGTTCTCTACCGGCGTTTAGAGCTACAGCTGCCGCTTCAGAAGAAAAGCCAGCAACTTGGCCCAGCAGATGCTGCTTATCAGAGTTGCGGAGTGCTTTCAATACCAACTCAGGGATTAGAGAAATTAAAGTATTCGAAGTCTCCAATGCCTCTTGCCAATCTGAAAGGAGAGCGTATGATTGAATAAGCTTTTTACCGGCGCCAATGCGACCAATCGTGTCGCCGTTGATATTCTGGAATGCAGTTCTGAAACATACTGCAGCTGCTTCGAGGTCGGTTATTTTCCCTGTCCTCAGATATCGGTGGTTGAGTAGGACTCCGAGATCCCTGGAAATTGTCGTTGCATCTGGGTGATGCGACTGAGTTAATTCGGAGGCCTCCTGGACCACCCGGATAGCTTCTTCAAGGTCACCAGTTGACTGTGAATGCAGGTACTGATCCTTGAGCTTAGTCCCGAGGTTGAACAAAAAGCTCGCCCGAAGAGCATTCCCAGAGGTTTCCTTAATAGATTCCCTGCTCAGCCGAATTGCGTCCTCGAGGTCCAATAGCTTCCGATCTCTCAAATATCTTTCATGAAGACCAAGTGCAAGATTGTTGAGTCGAATATCTGGATGTAAATCGTGGGTTGAGGGAAGTGAAATGACATCTCTGGCGAGTTGGATTGCTTCATCAAGATCAGATCTTTCCTTGGTTCTGGAATGTCTGTCGGCGAGATAAAGTGATAATAATTGCACTGTGTTTCCTAGGCCTGGGTGATTTCGTGGAGTTAAAGTAATAGATTCCCTTGATGCTCGGATAGCCTCGTCTAGATCCGCCAGGGTCCCTACTCTGGCAAATCGATCGTGTAGCTTAGTCGCAAAACTTTCGAGGTATCCTGATTTTTGAGGATGGTTTGGCGGCAAAGCATCGATAGCTGCGCGTTGGAGCTCAATGCTCTCTCCAATATCGGATATGTTTCCCATCATCAGGTATCGATGGCCGAGATATCGTGCTAGGCCGTTCAAGTGCACCGCTCGTGCTTCGTGTTTCAACGGCGTGGTATTCAGAGCTTTACTTCCGAGTTGAATACACTCTTCGAGGTCTGCAGCTTTTTTTGTTCTAACATAAAGGCATTCGACGAGGTTGGCGAGGCCTGCAAAGTACAACATTCGGTCTGGTTCATGATATGGCGTTTCATAAAGAGCCTTACGTGCGAGCTGAATACCCTCCTCGAGATCGGCCATGTCTCCGGTCTTTGAATGCCTAACCCGGAAGAATATCGAAAGGCGATTTAGATGGGCTGGAAAATTGCCGTCGTCTTGTGGGGCAGTTTCAAGAGCTTCTTTCTGCAATCTTATGGCCTCTTCAAGGTTTTTAATGTCTCCAATTCGGTTGTAACGATCGTTATGAGCTTGCGCAAGGTTGCTTAGAAACATCGGGTAGTTCGGGTCATCTTGCGGTGCTGCATCGATAACTGCGCATCCCAGTCGGAGCCTTTCCTCCAGATCAGCCAAGTTTCCTGTCCTTATATACCGAAAGCCAAGACCAGTTGCAAGCTCATTTAAGTATTCCATACGATCCGGATCGTCCAGTGCAGTTATTTCAAGAGCTTCTTGTGAGAGCAAGATACTCTGCTCCAGGTTGATTAATTCGTCTGTTCCTTCATAGTAGCAAATAAGAGACTTTGCAAGGTTATTCAAGCGGCAAGCTCGCTCTTCATCATCTTTTGGAGTTGCATTGATGACTTTACGCTCAGTTTGAATCTTGTCTTTCAGGTCGGACAATTCCCCTTTCTCTGAATATCGGAATCCCAGGCCGGTTGCCAGCATTTCCAATCGCCTTGTGTATTCCGTACTGTCATGAGGGGCAGCATCCACAGCTTCGTTTCCCAGACGGACTAATTCATCAAGGTCAATTGGATCTCCTGTGCTTGAATATCTTTCGCCGATGTTATTGGCAAGAGTTTCCAGAGATTCTGCATATTCAGGGTCGTCTTGTGGCGTTAGATCGATAGAAGCGCGTTCAAGTGCAATACTCTGATCGATATCGGTCCCATTTGCAGCATTCAGATATCTCCTAGCAAACACATGGCGGTATATCTCAAGCGAACTGCTCGGTTCGGGTGGTCAGGCGGGGTCGCCTCCAATACTGCTTGTCTGATATCAATGGCCTCGTCCAGATCCACTGCTTCTCCTATGATAGAGAATCGATTGTAGAGGTAATTCGCTAGACTGTCCTGGAATATTTGTCTGTTTGGATCATCCGTTGGGGTAGTCTCAACAGCATCCCTTCCCAGTTGAGTAGCCTCGTCGAGGTCAGAGGCGTCTTCATTGATAGCATATCTTTCAATCAATGGATTTGCAAGGTCGATGAGGTATTGAGCTCGCTCCGGATGATTTTGAGGAGTGATTTCAATCAGTTGGCGACTAATTTGAATGCATTCCTCCAGGCTGTGAACATCTCCTGCTTCAAGGTACCGACGGGAAAGCAGATCTCGAAGACTACTCAAACATTCCTTAATACTTGGAGAATCGTTTGGGAGAGTCTCGATAGACTGTCGCAACTGGGCGATAACCTCGTGGCTCATCTTGGACTGAGTCCTTTTAATGAGTATAAATGTACTCTTCACCAATGATATAACGTACTCCGTGAAAGGCGACTTTGAGATTAACAACGAAGGGGTCTTTCTTGAGTGTAGAAGGTAAGATTCTACTCCTCGGGATGGGTATGCGGGGTTTTCTGTTTTCATGTCTGCCGAGGCTGTTAGTATTTGTGACATATGTTACAAATTAAAATGGTGTGAAGATCAGGCAGGCATCCCTTGGCAAAAGCCCCTTGATACCTAATATACATTTCAAGAGACGTGATTGGCTGCCTTGTTAATTGTCACGAATTGTTTAGACCAGATGGTCAGAACTGTCGGCAATGTCACGGCCCATGTCATGGACAGGCGGTCGGGACTGGTAGTATCATACGTACTGCTAACATAAGCCCCACGGTTTATCCCTTAGGAAACTAACCTTCGGCCTACCCTATACCATGCGTATCGTAGACCTTGGGCACGACCGTTACAGCTCATGCAGCTGGTTTGGTGCTTCGCCCCACTGGGACCGTCGCGGTGCTTCTACGCTATTGTTTGTCACCCAATTAAGACAGTCTGACCTGACAGAAACAGTAATTGTCTACGACACAACATAGAAAGGTTCTGCATTCGCACGACCATTAGCTACGATCGCCACTATGATCTATTTTCTGATGACGTGGAATCGGAGGTCCATCTTAGTCTACGAAGCTCATCAATTAACGGTACCTTGAACTATTTGCCTGGCGCTGAGCGAAAGATGCATTGCTGCCTCATCTATGCAGTGTATACATACATGATCGCCCTAAATATGTGCTGCGCCACCGCCTCCAATAGTGCACGTAGTCTGATAAGGAACATAGATAGTGGTGTGCGTTGCCGTGTCTAAAAACATGCGCGTCAACTCTGCAGAGCCTTTTCACATATAATTAGACGTCACGAAGTAAACCTTTATTCTGATCATGAATGAATGCTACGACGCAATCCCCACCTGCCTAACCAAGGAACGGTGACAAGCTATATGAATGATCAACTGTGTCGGGAACACGTGGGGCCACTCAATTGCCTGCGTTTATTGACTGATTGGCCTCACAGCCGCCACATAAATTAGCTGATGCATGCATAGCCCCCTTGCAACCGAGATCGAGGTTACCGTCAAAGTCAATAAAGCTCTCGAGGCACCGAAGGTCTTTTCTTTCATTTTCACCCAGACTTGTCCGAATTACCACGAGTCCTCGTTATTGAACGCAACTTGGCTTTGTCAAGAGGACCGACAGTATGGATAATTATGCCTTTAACAGTACGATGACCAAGCGACTTCGTACTTGGAAATGTTCTCCTACTCGGTAATGTTTTCTTTCATCGCACGTCGCACGTCGCACGTCGCACGTCGCTGACCGATTCATATTTAGGACTCTGGCTTAAACTCGACTGAACAGCATCCTCTTCCGGAAAAGGATGCAGATGACTTTCTACATCGAAGGGTTAGGATTCATTTCCATTGTGCTTTTGTCACGCAGAATTGAATAATATACAGTTCTGTTCAAAGCTAACTTTGTCCTTCATAGGGTGTCTTCGCTCCAGCTATCCTGCCGGATGGTGTGCATGCGGTAGCTGGGATTCGATTAATGTATTTATCTCCAATACTTACCGGCAGCCAGCCACTGATGAATCCAGCCTTCAAGAAAACGCGACACAGAGGCGAGACCTTTGCACCAAACGTTAGGAGCCTAGAGCCTGAAGCATATTTAGCAATGATAAAAGCTTTTTGTTTGCCCCCGATAGCCCTTGAAACCTCAAGTGTTGTTGGTCCGTTTCTTTGGTGTGCGCTTGACGGCGACAGCAGCAATCCTCATTTACGTCAGTTATGGCTGTTCACAAATGTTCAGAAAGAAAATATGCTGACTATCTTGCAGAGATGATATTTCGCAAAAGCGATGTACGGAAAAAAGGCATCACAAGAGGTTGGGAACTCGTGTTGAGCCACGAGTTCAGCACAGGCTTAACATCCGGCTTCTACAAGGGAACACGATCATCTGGCATGAGTGAATGTCTCCAGCAACTCAAAGTCTGCACCTTAGAGCTAGGTCATGCCATGCTCCTCCCGGTCATAGTTTTAAGCCATTTATCTTCCTCTAAAACTGACGAAAAGCATCGAAATGCCCGTGATTGGCTGCGCAGACTTGAGACTGCTATCACGTTGCAGACCGAGATGAACGACAATGAAGGATACATCAGAGATGGGATTTTAGATCTCAACGCGATGAATAGAGACTTGGTAGAATGTCACGCGCAGCTACTATGGACACCACCAGCGGCCTATCTTGGAGTTATTGACTCAGTCAAAGATGCTGCGCAGCTTTTCGTGGACAACTTGCCCGCAGGCAAGAAAAGCTCAGCCATCGAAAAATTCCAACAGGTGATTAAATGGAGACTCCAACTTTATGAGAAGAGGTGGATGGGGATAGAAATCTACGCGAAGACAACTATTGAGAGGTTGGAGATTCAAAGAAGTGCCGTATGTCTTGTGATATTAACGAACGATCTGCTCCTTGAAGGCTAACAACTAATGCTGCAGTTATATAATATCATGGCCCAAAGAGAAAGCCGATTGAGTTTGCAGATGGCTGTGGACCAAAAGAGACTTGCTAACACAAGTAAACGCGAGTCAGAAGCTATGAAAGGAATTTCCATTCTTGGTACTATATTTCTTCCGGGAACATTTTTAGCTGTAACTATATACGCCGCCTCGCCTTTCTGTGGATGAGTAGACTAATTTGAACCCTTTAGTCAATCTTCTCAACGACATTTTTCAACTTTCAAGATGCTCCCACCCTAGCTTCTGTCGTTTCTCCTCGATTTTGGCTCTATTGGGCCGTGGGTGTCCCTTTCACATTACTCACTGTTGCCCTCTACTTTGCATGGGAAAGGAGAAGAGTAAAGATATATGAAAAGGAAGATGAGGACCCATTGGTTAGTCTAGAAAATATGGAGAGGCTGATCATGACTGAAATGCGAAACCGGACGAAGAGTCATACTGTCAATTGGAATGCGAGAGCAGCCAGAAAGTCAGAATTAGCAGCGGACGAGGAAAATGATTATGGGGCTTCGAAGAAGCACTAACGGTTCTACCACTTGGGAATACATCAGAGCTCCAGTACTATAGACCGAAACAATGCAAGTAGCTACATGCAGCATCAATTCTGTTTATATCAGTTGTTAGTTTTATCCTAGATGAATTTTAAATAAAATTAGTTTCTTTAAATGAGGTCAATATAATATGCTTGTGGGTGTGAAGATCAACACCATGGAGATACCCCGGGTATTTTTAGGGGGCATGTCTGCTTAACAGCTACGGCAGCGCTAGGTTCAGTTATTGATTGAGTTCCACACCTGTTGGTCATGCTTTAACATCATTAGAGCTTGCTAGACCGAAATCAGTTCTATGCTATCTTGGTTGAATTCATATTTCTCTTCCGCACCAGACTCAACTCGTGGGCAAGTGTATTTCAAGTGCTCGTTAAATTCCCAAGCTCTGATGTACAACCCCCACTAGCCATTACTAGGGTTCAGAGTTACGAGTTTGTCATTCTTATCACGAGTATCGAAAGCGTTTGCGCACTCGTCCGACTCCCGTATCCGTGGCCGACTTTAGCAGCCAAAAAGTACGGCAGATCAGGATACCTGAACAGGACAGCCCGGAAAATGAAGGCAAGTTGTGTCAGCTTTCGTCTCAAATTGGCGCTCTGGACGACTGGGGTGCTAAACAGCGCTTTGGTGAGGATGCGTCATGCGCAGACAAATCGGCGGGAATGATTAGTAGCCGTTTCCGACTCCCCGTAGCAAATGTCCGGCATTCGCCTTTTCGGCTTTTCGATTTCACGCCCAACGCTGAGATAACCTCACCTTACAGTTAGCTTCATGCTTTAGCCAGATATTCAATACCACATTTAGTTTCTCAAGCGAGCGGGGGCTTTTAAGCACCACCCTGACCGCCTTCCCTGACTACCCAACCCAAACCGCTCCAAAAGAGTCTTCCTCCGCATCAATTCTTCAGCAGTAAAATCGGGGATGGCCGAAGTGTACTTTAATGCCGCCGTCATTTTCAACGGTGAATTCGAGCATGGTGGAACATTTGATGGTACGGGAGCGACTAAAGGTATAGCGTAGAGAGACCATGTTCAAGACGGTGATGAATCGCCGGCCTTGGGGGAGAAGATGCACTAGGCTTCCGTATACACTTCTTTATAAACGAATCCAGTGGACTCCCGTTAGATCAATAAAACATGTAGAGATTTCCGAGCTACCAGTACAGTATAATGTCGTTGACTCATGCACGCAAACAAGTTTGACGTTGGCAGAGGACAACTTGGTGGCTTCTGCAGGCGTCATCGAAGTAATTCAACAACGCACGGTGTGGGCATTATTGACGGGGCTATGGCATGAGTTCACATTGAATAATTCATCATGAAGCGCGGCTAGAGAGCTACATGACGCCCATGCGGGTTCTCGGTTACTGAGGCTGGTGCCAGCAGACGTGTCGGTGAGGTTGAAACAAAGAAAATGGCTGTGAGGCTGCCGAAATAAATCTCGTGATACTACCCGCCGCCGCCACAGTAGACGAAGACAAAGAGAAAGAGATTGCGGTGAGCAAACTGAGCTGGGTCAGAACTCACATACGTACGCATCAGCACCGTCTAATCAAAACCCAGATATGCTCTTGGTGGGAGCTTGGGCAAAACTGGTTGTCAATCCAGTCAACACCAACTTCCCAGCTTGACTTGACTTCACTTCACTTCACTTCATCATGTTTCCATCCACCCACGTCCTCGTAGCCATCGCGGCTACCATCCTTTGCCTCGTCTACTCCCCCCACCTCCACAAAACAGAAACCTACGTCAAATTGCACGCCCTCGACACCACGGCACCCTTCACACCACTCGGCCATCTCTGCAGCGCCCACAGACTCCTCAGCAACCTTCAGGCGGCCACACCAGACCTCACGCCCACACTCTTCGACGTGCTCAACCTCGACCCCTTTAGCCACCCGTTCTTCCCCGCTAGCGACTGCGCGTACCCGCACAGCAAGAACCACGACGAGGCGCGCGATAGGACGATGGCGGCGTGGGAGGCCATCAGTGCCGAGGATAACGGCTGGACGAGTGACTGGCGGGATGCCGTCGCTGTGGTCGCGGCCACTTTGTTGGATGATACGGCGCGGACGGTGTATTTGCGCGAGGTGCTTCCCAAGATTCAGAAGACAGGGTGGAGGGATGTTTGTGAAAATGGAGGTTGATTACTGTAGACTCTGGCTTCTGGATGACTCTGGCTTCTGGATGGCTGGCTTCCTAGATGTCACCACCATCGCCACCCATCTCAGAAAGTAATACACCACAATCTATACCGCAAATCATGTACATTCCCGTGCCCATCAAATTTCCCTCTGCCAAGATGCCGCCGCCACAGCTCGAACGGGCTAACCAACCGCGAAAGGAGCAAAACATACAAAAAACAAACAAAGAACTTTCCGCTGCGCTCCGCTCTAGTCTCTCAACGCAGCCACCCCTCTTCCCTTCAAATATACCTCCATTTCCCATCCAGTGTTGCCTCCAGCTTTTTCTCCAGCCAAAACCAACTACCACAGTGCCGCCAAACTCGCAATGTCGTCCTCCTGGAGCATCTCTCATCCCCTCCTCAACCTTCTAGTCTTGGTCGCTGCCCTGCTCCTCACCACCTTTCTCGTCCACGCGCTGGTCAAAACGAAACCCGTCACAGTCAACACCATGTCGATCCCAGGCCGTCGGCGCCGTTCAAGCAGCACCGCGAGTCCCCTGTCGTCCTATCTGGACGACGACCCGCTGGCCGTGAGACAGGCCGGGCCCGCGTCGGTGGTGCCGTGGCCGCCGAACGCCATGGTGGACTGCGAAAGGGTTGATTTGTTTGAACAAGACTATCCGTCTTTCGATGAGACTCCCTCCCCTACTTTCAAGCCTGGTAGATCACCGGCTCCAACTCGGCCAGCATCAAGTTCAACAGACACCATCATCACCGTCCTCTTGCTCTCGCTCGCCTTTTCCATCCTCGCCTGGTCCTGGCATCGCCCTCAAGCAGCGCCCCAGGCCGTCCAAGTCCTCCAACCGCACGAAATAGTGATGAACATCACCAGGCGCGCCGCCTACATTCCCGTCTTGCTCTTCTTTACCGCCGACAAAATCCTCGACGCCCCTCCCGGCTCGCTCGTCCCGTTCCCGCCGGAAACGGGAAGTCCCCGAAGAGCTGTATCCGTCATTATATCGGAACTCATATTCTTCACGAATACGGATGTATTCAAAAAGGTTTACCATGCCCGTGATAAAAAGCGGATGTGGACGTATGCGGACGAGCGTGACTGGGTTGTGGGGGGCAACTGGACGGTCAGAGACGCCGAAGACAGTGTTAGGGCTGCTTTCAAGTACAACAGGAACATCTTCCAGCTCTGGAGTGATATCAGCAAGCGCCTTGCAATACGGTTGCCGCTGACCATTGAATACAGGGTCCAGGGATTGCGTCTCCATCTTAACTTCACCCAGATAGAGTCACCTGGCGACGACGACATGTTCTTCCTCACGCCCAACAGCAGCCAAGACGGTCAGCCATTCCGCATCACTGGCAAGTCCCCCAGTGCGCTGAGCCCCGCAGCACGCAGCGTCGTCCAAGCATATCGTCACGTTTTCGATTGGCGTCTCGGTCATCCCGAGTTTCTGGATTCCTCATGCTCCTTCTTCGACCGATGCAGAGAGGTCAATGTGAGCTCGGCGCCGCCAGGATACTCGTCGGTGCACCCTGCTTGTTGGCTTGTCGACGATGGTGATGGTGATGGCCATGGTGAGGACCATGGTGATGGCCATGACAATAACCGCTTGGCTTCGCTGTTGCATCACTTTCAAGACTGGTTGGAACAGAGGAGCCCGCGCAACCTGACTCGCACCCACTCACCGGTCTTTTGGGCAGACGATGACACCGTCTGGCCCGACTACCCCCGGGTGCCGCAGATCATAAAGCTCGCCGAGGAGATCGTGGGCCTGTTTGTCCAGGCCAATCAGATGGTGGACATGGCGAGAGTTGCGGGTGTGTACGAGCCTGAGGAGGACGAAGACGAGGAAGATGCATATAATTGGTTGTGGTCGTTTTGGGCGAGCATCATGTTGAAGTTGACAGGCCGCGGGCGAGACAAAAAAGAGGCCCAGCCATCCACGGCGCAGCGCCTCGAAGAGGCCATCGACATCTACCTCGTGCCGCAGATGACCATTGTCCTCGACGTGGTGCTGGAGTTGAGCGACACGTGCCACGACATGCGCAAGCTCCGCGACATGCTAGATACTCTGAGCACGCCGCAAGGCTGGACGGCCGCAAGGATGCCGCATCCCATGGACCAGTTCAACCTTTTGGGGCCGCATTGGCAGTGGCTAACGTACTATCAAGACGAGGTTTTCCGCGCAATCCTTTGGTGGCGTAGATGGGATGTCGATTGGTGGAGAAATGCAAGTGCGCAGTATTTTGACGAGTGAAGGAGGCGAGTTAGGTTAGATCCAGACGGTATTTGAAATCGCATCCAGTTCATCTAGTTATTAAATCCATCCAGTCGAATCTCTATCCAAGTGAATCTCATTTAGGTACATCTCATCTAGCTACATCCCATCTAGCTACGCCCCCATCTAGCTACGTCCCCATCTAGTTGCCAATTCTATATCCAACTTCTCGCCAAGCCTCACCCACTCGGCCAAATCTCATCTAGTTGTTGATCCTACATCCAGTATCTCGCTCAGCTTCACCCACTCAGCCAAAGTCTCACCCATCTGGGCGCTCAAGTCCCCAACACCTTCGCCATCGGGCTGGTCGGGCTCTGACATGTGTTTTTCCACTTGTTCATTAACCATCCTAAGGGCCTCGATGTACTCTTTCAGATAGCTAGCCATGTCTTTACTCCCATGGTCCACGTGTTCAAATACCTCTTGTAACAACTGGCTGTACGCGCTGACGGGAGCCACCATGTTCTGCACATGTTCCTTGACTGTGGCATCGCCTGATGTGTGGTACACCTGTTCAACGACAAAATTGGCTTTCTCGTCGATTTCGGCCATGCCCTGAACTACCTTGGTGATTTCATCTGTGAGGGAGTCATCATCGCTGTCTTCGTCATTTGGCGACAGAATTGCGTAGACTTTAGTCAACTGCTGGATCACCTCACCCAATGTCTTCCCCAGCGTCTGCCATCTGGCAAGCATCTTCTCTCGAGGCGTCGGTTGCGGGGTGCACAGCCCTACGAAGTGCACCCAGCGACAGACGCCTTGTCCCCACGAGACGGAGCGTGAGATGGGCGACCTTTGGTAGCTGTTGATCAAGCGAGCCTGCGTCTTGGCCTGCTCGGATAGTATGGCGGTGAGCCTACCGTGGATTTCATCAAGACGGGGGACCAGCTTCCCGATTCTTGGCTTCATATCCTCTGTAGTCGCGAGATGGAGCGCGGCGTCGTCGATGTCGATGTTGCCAAGTATCGTCCACGACTCTGTCGACGCGTGCATGGCGGCGACGGCGTTGCAGAGATCGACGGAGGCTTTCTTGACGCCCGTGGACGAGTGCATAAACGGTGCGACGGAGATGAAGACAGGTGTTGCTGTTGGAATCATGATGACGGCGGGGATATCTGATGCGCTGGCCCCGGTGCCAGTCCTGAAGGAGAGAAGGTTCGAGCGCAGCCAAACAGACGACAACCAAAAATACTTGAGAAACGGGCCGATTTGTCCAAGGCAGAAAACACCCAGAGCGCCAGCTGCCAGGAGGACGAGAAAGTGCAGCGGTGGAAAGTAAGAGTACAGTGTCCCCAGGAGGCGAACGACGGACCAACACCGAGCTGTAAGGTCGGGCTCGCTGTCTCCGCCGATGCGCCTCACAGTGTCGGCATCAGAGCAGGTGATGTTGTAAATGGTGACGGGCTTGTAGTAGTAGCTGGGGTTGTTGGTCTTGGAAGTTGCCTTGGTGTTGGTGTCGGGCGGCTTGAGACAGTCGGCTGCGCGGGGAAAGAGGAGAGCCTGCTCTCGGTAGATTTCGATGGCTTCTTGATCGGAGTCGGCAGAGGAACAAGGCTCGTCGGTTGTGCCGAGGGTATCCTCAACAGTATCGCTCTTCTGCATACGAGAAACCAGACGAGAAATCTCGCCAGCTTCAGAACAACCTTGCTCTCGATGCGAGCGGTTCTATTTCCACATTCGTTAGCAAACTACTCTCCTCTCTTGGCTTTCGGCATACCTCGCCCTCGGCCTCGTGCAAGATTTTACGGATTTCATCCGACATTAGGTTCGACATGGCTTCAGAGTTAAGCGTGATTGTAGGTGAAATAGCATAGTCGACGGGCGTTCAGTCTTTTATGCGAGACTGACGCTGAGAAAATGCCTCTGTCGATGAGCTAATAAGTTGGACAGATGCACATTTTCCTTGTTTGTGTCGGTTATGCCTCTAAGATGAGCGGTGAGATTGGTGGCGGCGAGGGGATCAAAGAACGTAGGCTGTGAATGGAGGAGCATGATTAAGAGGGGAGTGACATGACAAGGCTATCCTTCACGACCACATGATAATTTAACTGTACATGATAGATTGACAATCACATCTCAAATGGTTCCTCCGACGCCTTCTCCCGCTTCAACACTTGCAACCGTCTGTGCTCCATCCTGTACGACGTGTACCACTCGGTCGTGATGACAACACCCGCGTAATCAGGGGCAAGCGGATGTGTTTGCTTCTAGTGGCTTTCATTCTGCCCCCCATACGAGCGGTACCAGTATTCTGCGATGTCGTCTACGCGCTGACTGTCGCCAGTAGTCCGATGTCTGGGTTGCAATACCTGGGTAGAGACAGTCTCTATAGAAGGAAGCGAAACCTGGGGCGAATTCGAAGGCTCCTTGGTTGTTTCGATCGGTAGATGGCCTGCTGTCTTGGATTCGGTGGTAATGCCATCGCCAGGGGGAGCGGCCGGAGTGACAGGGATAGTGCCGTCTATGTTCCCAGCCTGGGCGTGTCTTCCCCTCATGATGAAGCAACTTGTCCAGAGACAGGGGAAACGCCTCAGTTTCTCTCTTAGGTGGTTTTTCCCAATCAGCAATACCTTTCACACAGGTCCTGTAGCCGTCTGGATCCATCGTCGAAACGTAGTTGAGGTGCTTGAGGGCCTAGTATGCTCGCATGCCCCAGTCAACGGGGCGAATGGCATGTTTGTTTAAGCGGGTACTTGGGAATAAGAGGCGGATGATTCGCAATGGAATACATTTTAAGCCGGCGGAGTTGACTTGGTGCTGGGGGGAGCTTGGGTAGCTTCACGGTGCAGCTGGCGGGGCCTGGCATGAATGAACGATAGGGGGTAGTGATGAGGACATTGCTAATGAGAACAGGGGCGTACAGCTGTAGAAATTTTGAACATACCGCCTTTCGAAACTCTTAATAGCACAAAGACGGGATGGGGCAGTGCAAAGATGGCCTGCATAGGGCTATTGACAGTATAAGAGCCCTACTTGATGATTGATATACAAGTCTGAGCTGACGCGGCCGCCAGCACAAAGGATCCAGCCACCGGGTCTCCCTATGATATCGCATTCGACCGCTACAATACGACATGTCATAATTAGCCTGGCATGGTGAGTCAGTCTCGCGGCTCATCTGAGAGTTGATCAGAAACGGCGTCTGAAAAGATCATGTGTGTGGGGGTCTTTTCATTCTTTCAGCGGCATGGCGGACATGGCCAGGAGGAAAGAAAGTGATTAATAAATATGACATAGATTGAGGTCGTGTGGCTAGCGAATATTGCATTGCGAGAGGGTGTTTGTTGGTGAACGAACAAGGCCGCATACCATCCCCTGCCTTCGATTCGCTTTGTGTGTCGCTGGACACAAGCCCGGTCTCCGTGTTTGCGCTCCGTTCCCGCTTCACCTTTTGCTGTGCTGACCTCGCCAGCCTTCTCCCAACCTCGTGCTCACCCGCCGGCCCCATACGGACGCCCAAGCCTAGAATGCCTCGAGTTCTCCCACAGTGTGTTTCTGTGTCGCGTTCTTACCTGTCCCGTGTGCTAAATTAGATTTATATAATTCCCTATTATATAGTATTCTTATGTTAAGTCAAATACAGGGAATACAAAAGGATATGAAACCTCCAATAGAAAAGAGAGGCTTGATACTCTGAAAGATTAATATAATTCCTATCTCCTAAATCTATGCTCTATTAAATATTAGGATCATTTAAGTAAATAATCTACCTATGTATAATTATATACTCTAATAGTATACACACTGACCTGAGCTGCCTAAAGGATGCTTGTTACCTGAGCCCCCCGATGGCGCAAATCTGTCGCTTATCGTCACATGATGTGCGCGATAAACTAAAATATCCTTCAGGTCTCAATTTTAGATCAATGTCAAATCCATCCACCATGCCATTTTATACAGATACCGATGGCTACAAAGCCTATCTCGCTCTCGGCGCACAGCATCGAAGACTTCCCGATTTTGAATTGATCGACAACAAGGTTGTGTCATATCCTGGCGAAGTCTTTTGCCGGTACCGCACACCTGAAGGACATCAATGTCCACAGACAAAACCATTCAGTGCCCAAACCAATCTTCGACATCATATTCGTCGGCATGGTCTCGAAATCCACAATCCGACTACTGGTGCAATAAACATTGCGCGGCAAATTACAATAAATACTTGGTATTCTCAATTCAGCAAAGAGCCTTTGCCAATGGCTCAACAACGAAGTTTACCAATGAGGATTTTAAGAGATCGAAGTTCTCAGAACAGTTCGGTAAGTGTTATAATTAAAATTGGTGAGAAGCTAACTAATAATCACTTAGATCACCCAACCAGAATTATTATTAGTGCCTCGATTTAAAAATGGAAGAATCAAGTATCGTCAACTACGAAACTTAAGTGAGGTATCACAAAGTCGATGTCCATCGTGTGTGGAAAAGAAAAGACCGTGTCCGCCAAAGACGAAATATGATACAAGTTGTGAGGTATGGAAGAGATTTAAGAATCCATTTGACAACAAGTAGTTTTACTGCAGGACTGTTTTTCTAGTATTATCAATAGCATTCGTCGTTCTTCAATCCAATTGATCAATTTCCAATCGTCGAGGGTGGGGGTCATGTTATGTGTATTCACCCCACAGAGCTCATGCGCGCCTCGAAACTTGCCGATAGGGATGATCCATGACCGGCAACTCCGGGGTCCAAGGCCCACAAGAGGTTGCTTTGGGCTGTGGAGGCGGGGATGATGGGGCCACCGCACTAGTTGGCGCCGTGGGAGTGGGAAAAGGAAGTAATATGCGAGGCGAGGGCTTGCTTGGGCAAATCCGATTCAGAAGTCATGGTTGATGATGAGGCTTTGAGGTCGGGTCCTTGTGTGAGGCCAAGGGCCAGGGATTATGGGCTTCACGGATATTTGTGTACGACAAATCTCTTCAAAAATAAGAGGATGGCAGTTGCGACGACCAGATTGACTATATTTGACCACCCTTTTGAGCTGATTCAGCTACTGTAGAAGCAAGCATCACCAAACCACAGCGAGAGCCATCGCCAATTGCAAATGGGGCGGCGCTAGTAGCATCAACCTGATTGACAGCATTGAATACAGCAGGCATTTGCTTCATGGCAATGATGCAGCAAAGAACAGAATACCAAAACAGTGCCCGAATCTCCAGACTCGGGGTCGGGGCCACTTTCGCTATAGCTCAATCGTTCCGGAATCCCGGCATTATCGGCCCCGCATCTCGGTATCCCACCTCCTCCGAGATGCGAGATTTCATTTCTAAGACGTTCGAGTGGATTACGTTAGCAACGGCTTAACTCCCGCCATGGCCCACGTGGATGGGATAATGATCCCCTCCCTCCGATATAAACTTGGCATTGGTCGGGATACTCGCCAAGTCTTTTACACCATCCGCCATTTCACCAGCATCAATCATCTTCAAAATGACAAAGTTCGTCGTCACCGTCACCTCCGACACCGTGTGTCCCTGGTGCTTCGTCGGCCGCCGGCAACTCCAGCTGGCCGAGCAGATCTGGAAGCAACGGTACCCCGACTCCAACGACACCTTTGCCGTGAGCTACAACCCATTCCAGCTGAACCCGCACGGGCCGAGGGGCCCGGGGTCAAGCAGATCCAAGCAGCAGTTTTACGAGGACAAGTTCGGCAAGGAGCGGACGCAGATGATGCAGCAGCGCCTCCACGGCGTAGGAGAGGCCGTGGGTATCAACTTCAAGTTCGGCGGCCAAACGGGCAGCTCGAGGGACTCGCACCGCCTGGTCCGCTTGTCAAAGAAGTATGGGCACGAGGCCGAGGGCAAGACCATCGACGGGCTCTTTGCCGCCTACTTTGAGAAGGAGCGCGACATCACCGACTATGACACGCTCAAGGGCATCGCCACCGACGCAGGCATCCCCGAGGAGGAGTTCCGAAAGGCAATCGTTGAGAGCGATGACGGTGGCCCAGAGGTTGACAACGCTGCCAACCAGGCGAGGCTCAACGGCGTATCGGGCGTCCCGGACTATGTGGTTCAAGATCAGTTCAGGCTGGAGGGCGCAAACGACCCAATGAGCTTCATTCGGGTATTCGAGAAGATCAAGGCGAAGGAGGCGGAGGCTGGTGCGGCGAATTAAGCTCATGGTGATTGCTGCAAGTTTGTGGATCGTCACCTGGGCGCTCATCGGCGCTTTTCCACCGATCGGAAGTACACTTCGGTGCGCTTCTCAAGCACCCCTTCCCATAGTCTCTGGCCTTGGAATCCAGGCAGGTAGAATAATAGACCCAGCTCTTGGCTTGTCCACCAGCTCGCCCTGTCCATGTTTCCGGAACCCAGGATGAGATATTCGCCATCCACCAGCGTCATCTTGAAATGGCTCACAACGGGTTCATCCTCCTTGTCGGACCTGGCGTCCAATTGCTTGTAGTAGAGGATTTCAAGGTTACCAGGCTGTATTGGTTGAGATTCTGGATCCGATGGCCGTGGCTGTGCAAGGAGGGCCTTGTATCTCTGAACAAACCGACGCAGGCACCAAGCTGTGGTGGTACCCGCGGTGACGAGCTGCTCGATAAGCATCATGCCTTTGCTTGTTCGGATCTGGACATCCACTCCACGAGCGAGTGCGCCCAGAAGGGCCTCAACTACCGGCCATGAAGTGACGTTGGGTGTGAGAATGGTGATTCGGTGTCGGGCGTTAGCGAAGAGGGTAAGCAGCGCTGCGTTGAGGGGTGTCATGGGTGGGTTGGTCTGCGAGAGGAAGGGGAAGAAGGAGAATTTGGGGTTGCGATGGTGGGAAGATGGAAGAAAGATTGTCGGTGCGGGCTCCTTGCTGTGAAAGGAGATGGACTGGGTTGCCGATGTGTCATCGCCACTGTTGATGGGCGATTCGCTTGTCGAGGGTTGCAGTTCACGATTGCCTTCTGTGAGGGCAAATATTGTCGAGTTTTCTGTTCCTTGAATACCGTGGGCCACATCCGTATCCTTTCCAGAGCCCCAAACCCTCTCATGGAAGGCGAGAAGTGGCTTCACGATATCACCTTCGACCTCGACGCATCCTTCGAACCACCTCTCCCAGCTCACATTGCAACTGGGAATCCATGCCCTGGCGCCATCAACAATGACAAACTTGGGGTGCATGACACTGAATGGCGTAAAGAAGATGCTCTTGACCGTCAGCTCGATGCCAGCTTTGGCGAGGACGTCTTCATCTGGGAGGCCCAGCTCGGCCCATCGCGAGGGGGGGTACACGTATCCCTGGCGGGATGAAGTGTGGAGTAGCTTTTGGAAGAGGCCATAAGATGAAAACCCAATGGTGATGCGAAGGGGCGAAGCCGGGGTGGCCTGGGCACGCGTCGACGCAAGCTGCAGAAGCGTGGCGCGGATGGAATCCAATGACGGCGACGCAGCCCAGTAGCAGGTGATGAACTGGACGGAGTGTTTGGCAGTGAGGATGGCGGGAAGCAGTGCGCGCGTGTAGATGGAGTGGCCTGTCCCTACATACAAGGCCCTCGGGAGGCTCGTGGTGATGAGCGAGTCGACGTCGTTGACATGATTGTTGGGAAAGTCGTGCTGTTGTTGGTCGTGATGGGACTCAAGCAGCTCCCGCCACGGCTGCACGAAAGACGGCGGGAACTCGGCGGCTGCGGACATGGCTTTGGTTATGTGAGTAAAAACAGCTTTAGCAAGCACTGGCAATCATGTCGACGAGAAGTTGGGCGTCACAGACGGTGGGTGAGAGATGGAAGTCAGTTGGGGTTGGGAACGTGGAAGGGCGTTGACACCTGGGCTGACGCGGCCAATGGGAGAGGGCGCAGGCGCATCATGGCACAGTACTCCACTGAGAACCCATGTGGTGTTGCAGCGCGATGGCAGCTCATTTAGGGACGGAATAGTATTTCATAATAGTTGTGTAAGGTCTAGTGACGGTCAATGGTAGTATGGATGCAACAGCGTGTCTACGTATCTGCCATCGCATGTCTTCGAAGCCGATGCCGCTGGCCGAGATGCAGCGAGCCTTACAGTGAGTGCGCCAGGTCTATCCACTAACAGCCACTGGGATGACATGACCCAACCGCATATGCCAGAAGATCCAGGAACACCGAGCAGCCAACGTCTGCCCGTACAATCAATCGCAAATAGTGCGCTTCATGTACAACTTCCATCTCTTCCATTGACTATCCCCCTCATTAACACGGCATTCCTCGCACCGCCGTCTGGCAACGGATGAGGTAAGCCCAGCAACGCCGCGGCCTCACCGCCTTTAAGCTCTCGCTGGCAGAATCCCCCCACTACGGTAAGTGTGCTCCGTAAGTGTGCTCCGTAAGTGCGCCCAGCAGCACATTGCGCCTCCTATCCTCACCTCCAAGACTCGGTCCGTATACCCTCGCGTGGCCCGCCATTTTCCCTCCCGCCATCGCATCTCCAGCGCGCCTCTCCATCCTCCTGTCCGCCTCTCCTCCCGCCCGCGACCATGTTGTCCGGCGTCCTCATCTTCAACCAAAAGGGCGAGAACCTCATCTTCCGCGCCTTCCGCAACGACTGCCGCCCCCGCCTCGCCGACGTCTTCCGCATCCAAGTCATCTCCAACTCGCAGGTGCGCTCGCCCATCCTGACGCTCGGGAGCACCACCTTCAGCCATGTCAAGCACGAGAACATCTACCTGGTGGCCATCACCAAGAGCAACGCCAATGCCGCCCTGGTCTTTGAGTTCCTCTACCGCCTGATCCAGCTGGGTCGGGGGTACTTTGGCAAGTTCGACGAGGAGGCCGTCAAGAACAACTTTGTCTTGGTCTACGAGCTGTTGGATGGTGAGTCCACTTGCACAACTTGGGTTCTATTACGCTCAACCCTCTAACTAACTCCCTCCCAGAAATCATCGACTTTGGCTACCCCCAAAACACCGAGACCGACACCCTCAAAATGTACATCACCACCGAAGGTGTCAAGTCCGAATCCCGCCGCGAGGACACGTCCAAGATCACCATGCAGGCCACCGGTGCCCTCTCCTGGCGCAAGGCCGACGTAAAGTACCGTAAGAACGAGGCTTTCGTCGATGTCATCGAGGATGTCAACCTCCTCATGTCGGCCACCGGCGCCGTCCTCCGTGCCGACGTGACGGGCCAGATCGTCATGCGCGCCTACCTCTCAGGAACCCCCGAGTGCAAGTTCGGCCTCAACGACCGCCTCCTGCTGGACAACGACGGCCTGCTCAGCCTTCCTAGCGGGAACCGCATGGGCACCAAGGCCACCAAGGCCGCCGCCGGCAGCGTCACCCTCGAGGACTGCCAGTTCCACCAGTGCGTCAAGCTGGGCAAGTTCGACAGCGACCGCATCATCAGCTTCGTGCCCCCGGACGGCGAGTTCGAGCTCATGCGGTACCGCGCCACCGAGAACGTCAACCTGCCCTTCAAGGTCCACGCCATCGTCAACGAAGTCGGCCGCTCCAAGGTCGAGTACAGCATCGGCATCAAGGCCAACTTCGGCTCCAAGCTGTTCGCCACCAACGTCATCGTCAAGATCCCCACGCCCCTGAACACGGCCAAGATCACCGAGCGCTGCACCCAGGGCAAGGCCAAGTACGAGCCCAGCGAGAACAACATCATCTGGAAGATTGGCCGCTTCACGGGCCAGAGCGAGTACGTCCTCAGCGCAGAGGCCATCCTCACCAGCATGACCAACCAGCGGGCATGGAGCCGGCCGCCCCTGAGCTTGAACTTTAGTCTACTCATGTTTACAAGCTCGGGCTTGCTGGTGCGATATCTCAAGGTCTTTGAGAAGAGTAATTATTCCAGCGTCAAGTGGGTTCGCTACATGACGAGGGCTGGCTCATATGAAATACGGTGAGTCCTTACGATACGAACTCGACTGCGAGACTCGGCTAACACGTACCAGATTTTAACACCAAGTGGTTAGTGGTTCACGATGGGCGGCAGAGCATGTACGAAGTAATGGCGTTTCGGTATATCCCGGCAAAAGTCAAAGAGCGGGCATGGTTCATTGGTGTTTCTCCAACATTGACGAATTCTTCGTTATCCTCGCCTGTGCCATGTGTTTGTCCGTTGCTCTCTGGTCCATCCTTTCGGGTCCATCCTCTCAGGTCCATCTCCGGTCCATCCTCTCCGGTCCATCCTCCCCGGTCCATCATCTCCGATCCATCCTCTCCGATGCCATATGTTCTCCGGCCAGCACGAAAGATGCTCCAACACTGCAGTTCCATCCCGTCATTCCAGGTCAACGCCGTTTCCCAAAACTCCAATCCCACGAGTTCCCAGCTCCAAAGCCCATGCTAAATCACCAAGCTCCATCACACGCCCTCCTCCTCCTCTGCCACCAGTACCCTGATACCTTTGAACGCGCTCTGGCCTCCGTGATACTGGTGAAGCCGGATGGCATTGCTCATCAGAAAGGCAAAGCCGTAGGTCGGGTGACACTCATGCCATCCCAGCGTCTCCAGGTCAAAGACCTCGGTGTAGCGCATGCCAACAGCCCGGATAACGTCCCCCGGCCTGTCCACATCCGGTGAGCCATCGGCATCCCCCTCGAGACGCTTCCACAGCGAGCCGCGTGTCTGGAGACCCCCCGCCTTGATGTCGCCGCGTCCGCACTCCCCGCACCGCCCCGCACAGTTGTCGACCAGATACAGCACCTCGAGATCCTTGTGCAGCGTCGACGCCAGGTGCGTGATCTCGTCCCAGCCCAGCGTGTCGTGCGGCGAAAACACCCAGCCCTCGACCGCGTCCAGCGCCACCTTGCGCGCGGCCTGCAGCGTCGCCGCCAGCTCGGCGGACCACTGGCATCGCAGCAGCGGCCCGATGCACGACTGGAAGACCTCGCGCTCGGGATCGGCCGCGACGTGCGCGACGTCGCGGAACTGCAGCATCAGCACGTCGGTGCTCGGGACGGCGAGCTTTGCGCCGCGCCCGGGGAGGCAGACGGTTGTTGCGCCGTCCTTGGAGGACATGGCATTCGTAGTCCACGCTGCGGCGCGGCTCGTGTGTCGCAGCGTGTTGGCGTAGCGGTACATGCTCGGATCGAACGGGTACTGAGAAGCCATTGCGTCGTCTTTCTTGGTGCCGTTTTCCAGGCAATCCAGAAAGACCGTCTCTTTGAATTGCTCGAAGCGCTGCTGGTCCCTGACGTCACCCTCCCCGTCACTAAGACGCCCGAATGCCTTCTCGACTCGCCCCGAGGGCCGGGACGGGAAGCAAACGTCGAATATGTGCATGCAAGGCCCGGCAGTACACGCTTCCCAAACCTGAGTCTGGAGCTCTGGCGGGAGATCGGGGAATCGATTGAATGTCATGGTGGTCATGGGATGAGCTGGACTGCGGGGGTGGTCAACGAGATGAGGCGGGACGAGGCGAGACAAGACAAGACGAGACGAGACGAGACGAGGCAAGACAAGGAGAAATGGCCGAGGCGTAGTGACAGCTATATAACAACGATGCAAACACTGGTGTGGCTTTTCATCCACTCAGAGGTCTGAGATGCCGATATAATAATCCCACGTCAGACTCTCATCCAGATGATACCAGACGAGGGTTCCATCCAACAAGAGAGACGCCGCACCATCAGCGCTAACCCGGTAAATATCGCGGGGTGTCCTTTTACCCAGAATGCAGGAGGCGTCGTCATAGAACCGGTCACGAGAAGCGTCTTGGAAAGGCAAAGTGTCGTGCGGAGTAGCATTGGCTGGCGTTGGAGCTGGGCCGTTTGGGCGTTTCGCGTTGGAGATGCTACCTCGAGTCCCGCGCGAGGCCAACCCGGTAACCCGGGATCTACGCCAAGCGTCAGAGATCGGGCGGCATCCGCTCTTGCCCGCCAGTGCCGGATATTGATGGTGGGAAATCGACACTACTTGCGTTGCGTGGTACGGTTTGATAGGATATTTGCTAGGGTTTCTTCAAGCTTCACACTTGTCGTTTACATGTGGTTCCGTCCAACGTCCACGATCGACACCGGATGCAAGTCGCAAAGGGCGGCTGGAAGACCGACAGTCATCGCATATCTCTAATAAGTGTAATCAAGATATCATATATAGTGAAATGGAATCACATTGGGACAACCAACCATCAACAACATGCATCGTGTAAGCCGTGCTTGTGGAGTGCACACCAAAAACACCCTCTCCACTCAAAACTTACCGTTGGCCGTTGACCGTTGATCGTTGACCGTTGATCGTCAAACTTAGTCGCGGAATCAACCCGTTAATGGACCAGACATCACACAAGCTTAACAATAAGACGCAGTCGTTTCGCACACAGTCAGCGCTAGGTCAATGGCCAGCTCTCGGCGTCAGCTCCCACCCCCATATCGACGGCCGACATCCTTGTATACTACCATCTTTGCGACCTACCATCCGAGGTCAGACGTCTCAGAGCCATTTAGATGGTCAGCTACCTACCCCAAAGATATTGGATAGCAGGGATGACCATTATGTGCCCCCTTTCGGCAGTCATAGTGATGTGCAAGCGGCACTCATCGTCGCATCCACTGGTCAATTACCCTCAACACCACACACAAAACCATGAAGTGACACGGCAGCGCCTGCACCCAGAACCAGACAAGTGTAATATGTCAGTCAAATTGCATCAGCTTATTTTAGCTATCGAGTGTCTACCCACCAGTACGCTCACTTCAAGGTCGACCAAGCTAGCTCAAGACGACTCAACGGCCAGTCTCTCCTGGCCATCCACGTCACGAAACTCCACGTAACTGACAGCACGAACGCATTCCTTCGGAACCCATTGCCTACCGGTCATATATAGTTGCCCAATAACATTTAGCTCATCGCATGATCCTTTATATGAAAATCTGCCTGCTCCCTGCTACCGATCAAGATCTCGGAGTGGCCAGTCCTATCATGCCCTCGAACATTGTTCCAGATGCAAGACCAGGGTGATCCGGAAAACGAATGCATTCCGTGCCGCGTCTTCGGTTGTTCAAATATTATATGCGTCCCATTATCCATGTCTTCAAGTCCTCGGGTCATAAAACTCCCAACTTCCTCGCGAGTCCTCGAGGCGGCTCGAATTACACGTCAGTTGAGCGTCAGCCAAACGTCCATCGCCACTCTTTGGAGGCCACACTGCCAACGCTGGTATTCCTATGTGTTCTTTATGGGAGCTTGTCATTTTAATTTCGTACGGTTCAAGACTTTCGATCCTACTGTTTCGCAGACGGCCAATGCACGAAATCACTTCGGAATCGAACGGCGTGGACAACGAGCCAGTCTCGCCATATTCCACTCACTTAGCTTTCATCGCACCCTTCAATAAGATCTTATCATGAGAAGCAGGTTCTGAGTCCTGTTTGGGCCATTTGATCATGTCACTTGTCCCTTCGAAATCCTCTCCTTTACATCACCCACCCATGAACGCAACTTGCCCGATACTCTGCCCCAAAGTCCATCGACTCTCACACTATCGTCTACATCTTCTGGCATCGCCATATATCTCTATCCCTTGCAATTATGTTTCTTCAATCAAGATTTTGTCACATTCTTCTCCCATCTTCGGCTAACCCTACTCTTCACCCTCCGGAACATAATTGCCAAGTCTACTCGACGATCCATCCCGACGCCCAGGGAGGTCCTTCGGCTTTCTTCATTCCATCTGTCGTACAACTCGCCCTTTCAGCCTCAGACAGAGTTCTATTCTGCACCAGCTGAGCACTCTCCCGAGATATAGATCCCCCGTACGACCACAAAATACTCTCCTCGACCATCCATTCCGCCTCAACCCATCACAGCTTTTGCACATCCACAGCCACCTCATTCACCCATCACTGGCCTCGTAATCTTCGACGTCAGTGTCATTCAAGCCCGAAAAGCCATGTGCGTTGCCCACTTCCTCCACTACCACCACGCCCCGCCCTGCCCAACCCATAGCTTACGCCATCAGCGCCGCCCGCGTCCCTGTGTGACCTTGTTCCAGCGTCTCCAGCACCGTCAGAGGCGATAGATGCACCGATCCGTGCTCCAAAAGCCTCTTCCTGCCATCGGTCGAACGCATTGGCGGCTCGTGTCGCCTGGAGGACCTCAACAACTGGTGGGCATTGTGCCAGCGTGAAGTCGGCCAGAACTCGGGACTTTTGCTAATTAACACCGAGCAAATATCGCCCGACTAATACCTTCTACTGCTGCAAGACCTATATAGCATCTACATAGGTCATCGTAGATGAGTGTCTGTCGTTGGGGGAATCAAGATCGAGTGGGACAGTGATCGGAGCACACAGAGGGATCAAGACACATCGGGCTGCCAAAAACCTGGGGAAGCACCATTATGACATAGCGTACCGCATCGGAGGGATATACATCCATTTTTTAGTAAGACTGCGGGTGAGACATCATGTTGGGCATGTCCATCCGGGCAGTGACGGCATCCAGAAACTTCACTTGACGGACAATATGTGTCACCAGCTGGGCGCCACACAAAATTTGACAACGCGTCTCCCAATACATTCATCTATCTTGTCCAAGTTTACTTCCTATTCGAGACCAGGATCATCAAGAGTCAATCTCTTTGTGGCCTTGTAAGACTTGGTCACTCCCGCCTCGTCGTCAACACTCCCTCCCGAAGAATACAATTTCTCTCCAAAACTTCTCTCTTCCTAAGCTGCCTCATACCCAATCTCAACGTGATCAGCTGAGGTATAATCACCCGAACCAATACCTCCAAACGGAACACCCCGTCGTTACACTAAACAAGCCCTGCACACAAACCCACCCTCCAGCAACCTCCAAACCTCGGTTCCAGGTGTCCGTCAATCTATCGTCCACTCTAAATCTCGGTCAATAGGATTTAATCATGCGTCGCAAAGGCACGCCTTCGGCAACATCCTTTGAGGACCTTAGTCTCGAGTTGCCATTGCCAATGCTCATGGTCACGTTTGCGGCACCAATTGATAAGTCCGCGAGTCCTAACTCCGCCGAGTTCAGCTTGTTGGACGTGATAGACGACTGTATCTCGTGGGCTTTTCGCGTCCATCTTTGGCTTCGATTAATTGTCCACTCCGTCGTCATGTCCTCTCGAAACAATTGGCGGCCCATCATGGCTCCGGCATATATAGACCTTCACGACACTTCAATTTCGCCCAGCACCATTTGCAAGTCGTGATTCAGAATTCAATTCATCTTCTCATTCAAAGTCATCGAAATATTCTCCAGGGTTAATCACTCTGTAAGAGTTACTCTCAAATACGTCAACCCAAACCTTTATTTACTCGATACCAATATTATTTCCCTTTCCCTATATATCTCAACCGGCATCAAGAAAAGACAAGATGTGCCAACAAATTACTTTCCGCCTTGCCTGCGAGCACGTCTCGACGACTATAATCTACTGTTCCGCGGCCAAAGACAACAAGCCGTGCAAGAACCTCACCAAGCAGTCGATTCCGTACCCGCCACCCTCGGAATACACGCTGCCCAAGTGCCCGCTGCCAGACTGCCCCTTCGAAGCCATGAACCAGTCCTGGGACTGCTGCTGGTGCGGCAAAGTGTGGAACGTCGGGGGCCGTTGCAATTCCACCATGATCGCCGAGGGCCAGACGTACCAGTGCGGGCATATCTGCTGCACTTCGTGTACGCAGTCGGGGCTGTATATGTAGGCAGGAGGGTGTTTTTTGGCACCAGGTGATGAAAGCAGCCGTTGCGTAGTTCGTATGTTTATTTCACGGTTATTGGTCGAGATGGGAACTCGACTATAAATCCAAGTCTTAGTTTAGTGAAAGTTCTTGTCATTGTCGAAAGTGTCTACCACGCAACTTCAATGTTGATCTTCTCATGCATGTTAAACGCGATTTAAATATAATGCCGGATAGATCCAAGTAACTCAGTACATAATGCACAACAATAGATACCATACGCAGTACCCAAATATTTACTAAGTCAAGTCCAGCAACCATTCCCACCAATCGCCTTCATCGATTGCCCAAAGTCTCCCGATATCGGTAGTGTGTTAGCATATAGGGATAGTTCACATTTTATATCGCCCGATAGAACTTTCTGTGGTATCGTCAAATAGATCAAGGCGAAAAGTTCAGGTGCACACGCTTCCCTGTCAGACAAGCGTGCAGCAATACTATGCACACAGCAATGGCAAAGATCCCAGAAAACCGTCACCTAGCACAAACCCAATACGAGTTACCGCGGACATAATCAACATCACTCTCTGCATCAATCACAATCGTCCACCCACCGTTGGATACGAGTTCTCCTCCTTGGCAAGTCTTACGATGACCCATGACCGGGGCGGCGGTACGATGTGAATCTCCGATCTGCCGGCATCAGCCCTCCGATCCCACCTCAAAATGGCTGGTCTTGTGATGCCCGAGGCTGACGATCAGCTTTCGTCGTACCAGATCCCGTCCGCTGGCAGCAGATTGCCAGGGGGGTAAATCGAGATCACACATAGACCTCTCGATCAAGGCCTTGTCCGGTTGAGCCAGCCTCACTCGAACCCGCATAAGACCGGCAGCTCCGTTCCGGGTCGACTCGAACGGTTGGCTGGGGAAGCGGGGGATATCCTTGGCGTTGTCGGCTGGCAGACCTTCTCTTGATGCAGCTGGCCCCCATGATGTCTCACTTGAGAGTCTGCCGCCGCTAGTTGTTGGGAGCCTTAAAACATCAACTTCCCAACCATTGTTAGAAAACCTCATCGAGGGCGTGGCTGGAATTTTAACGTCGCGTTCCACGCCCGATCATAGAGTCCCGCAGACCAGGCTCCCGGATCTGATCTGATCTCGGCCCTCAGTGTGTCTTTTATCGGAAACCACAAAGCAATCTCTGTAATACCTGCTGACGGGCGTATGTGCTGTGGTTTGTGCGACCAGCACAGCCTCGAGTCTTCCCCCCCTCAGTCGTCAGCCCAATGGACTCTGCAGCAGATTCAGGGTCTTATCTTCGTGGCGACCTATGAGATCGCCCAAAGGTAAAAATCGTCGTCCTCGTATCACGATGTCGATATCCCCTCACGGCGGCAACCGAGACATTGGACGCCGCTGTAGCTCGTATGCTCTCGTGCCGTATCGGAGCCGGCTCTGTCGACATTGACGATGCAGCCTTAGCACAAGCTGGTGCAGCCCGTGTGAGGGGAGTGTGGCTAAGTCGCCACCGATTCGGCAGATGGGGGTATGCAGACACCCATTGACGCTCCGTGAAGCATGGGTATGAGCGTACTCAAGCCTGGCCCGGACGTGAGAGTTGCGTCGCTGAAGTGCTCCCCCACTGTGACAAGTCGAGCGAGCCTCGATCCTCGCTGCTGGATGAGTCGCTCTGAATCTCAGCTCTGGATCTCGATGACGAGTTGCCCTCAACTCGCATGCTCAAGATGCTGGTGTATAAATAGCAGTCGTCGAAGCCATCCAGAGACAGCACCGAGCCTGATTCACCCATAGCCTCTCCTGCTCTGCACTGCAGTATTTTGCACCTCGTTTCCTTCCAGGATCCTCATCAGCCGAAGGCGGCAGGTCTCCAGAAAAGCGTTCAAAATGTGCCACGGCCACCCGCGACACCACCCGTGCGCCCACACATCCATCAACTGGCACTACTGCCCATCAGCACTCATTGACCTGGAGACAGGCTATGAGACGCCTTGCCAACACACCACATTTGCGCCTGCTCAGTCTATCAGCTCAGACTGTCCGTTGCAGAACTGCCAGTTCAAGGACAAAGGCGGCACCTGGACGTGTTGTTCCTGCCAACAGGGACCAAACACCAGAGGATGGTGCACAATGCCATTGAGCCGACTGCAAATGAATCCCGACTCATTCTCTGTCGAGGCAGTGGAGACAACTTGTGACCATGGCTGTTGCAGCAAATGTATCCGATACGGTAAGTTGGCCCGATGAATATATATTCCACTCGGATCGTACCGCGGCAGACGTGCTGATGGGGCGTGGCTCCCAGGACCGAGTGGCGATTCAATGCCAGATATGAAATTCTCCGAGATTCGGAGGGGTTCAGCCTCGCAAAAGTTTGGGTATGGCAGTCCCGCCAAGTCGCACCGGCGTGGATCAGCCTTTTCGCTCGTGGGAGGGCTTCCTCCCGTGACGGGAGAGGAGTCGTCCTCGTCCTCGTCGCCTTCGACGTCTAAGTCGGGCTCGACGAGTTCCGAATATAGCCTTGAGCTGGACCACTCGGTCAGCAAGACCAAGTCGAGCAAGAAGCGGCACAAGCGGAAGTCGCGGTGAAAAGTCCAAGTTATTTTGCTCCGCTTGGGCAAATGCGGAGGGGGGTTTAAGAGAGATGTTGGGAGGGCGTTGTGCCGATGTTCCGTTGATTTGTGCCAACGGGTTTGGTGTATCATCACAGCGTTCGGCATCTGAGTGCCCATCTGATAGGCAGAAGCGGTATCAAGACTGATGGTAATCTTATCTTTGCTCTCGGAGACATGTGTCACAGCGCGATTAGTGCGATTGGTGTTGAACTGTAATGTCTCTCCACGCGAGTGAACGCTGCGCTGTCATGGACCCATCCAATCGAGGCTCCGTCCGACACTTCCTTCGCATTGGTGATGCAAATGCTCACGGTCCAGCCAAGGCCAAGCAAAGGGCCCACTGTCAAATTGTCGGCCGTGGTTAGCGGCCTGTATGTCCTCGGGCCTGCAAGGCGCCGCTTTGGTTGCCGCCCGCCCCCGCCTTTCAATCCACCTGGACGCTTGGAAAGGCTGGGAATTGGACGCTGATGAGGGTCCAATGGATAGTTTGAGCCGACGTCAAGTTGAGTTTGATGCCACGAGGAATGGAATCGTCCTTGACTAGCTCGAACGGCGTAAGGTGTGTGCAGACACTCACGTAATACGTCCGTGGAGAGGTTATTGACGACGGGACTAGCAGCAGACTACTACGCAGTAGGCATTGGTCTCGGCAGGCTGAAGTGAGCGGTCGTGTGAGTCGCCTGGGCTGGGGGCCTGGTCATTCAGTCGGCTCTGCCATGGGCCCTGGCTTTGGCTTTGTGGCCGGCTCTGTCTCGGCTTTGCCATGGGCTCTGGCGTCGGCTCTGTCGTCGGCTCTGTGATCGGCCCCTTGGCAGCATCAGCGTCAGCTCGAGCTCGGGATGGGTGGTGGCAGTGACATTCGGTGCTGAAGAATGCATGCGGGTGGGAGGGATCGGGATTTGACGAGCATGGATCGGCACCATGGCATGGAAACGGAGGCCAGTGTTTGCTTTTGGCTGTCATGCGGCGGTTGGCTGGTCGGATGGTTGGATGGTTGGATGGATGGATGCCTGACCCCTGAGCGAGCCACGTGCGAGGGATGCAGGGAAGAGGATTGCCCGCGTTGGGCTGAGCTGGGCTAGACCGAGTCTTGTGCTCTGCCCTGCCTGCTCTGCCTGCTCTCTGGCCGTGTCCCGTTGATTGATGGGTTGATGGAGGACATGGATGTCGGTGGTCGGTGGTCGCGGTGGTGTTGCAAGACGACGCACAAGCGGGCTGAAACGTCAGCCCAGGCCAGCCGTTAGACTCGACGAGCTGGGAGCTGGTAGCTGGTAGCTTGTACGGAGTAGAGGAACGAACTGTTTGCATCTTGGCCAGAGTGGTGCAAGGAACACCGTTCGTCATTCCGTTGCATTGAAGGGGTTCCTTAAGAGAAGGACGACAATGGCCAGCGCCAACTCTAGTCAAGACGCGATGCCCTATGCCTTGATGCCCTACTCCGTACATAGATAGTATACCTTTGATGCCGCAATCTCCCCGCCCCCTCAGTCCGGAGCAACTGCCGTCCCAGGAAGAGCATGTATGAGGAGGCGAGCTGAGTCTACCTTTGTGTCGGTTGTTTCGCCGCATCGGACGACAATGGACGATCGGCATTCACCGGGTTCCCCTCTCCAGGTCCTGGCCGTGGCATCCTCTGAAGTCATCCCGGGCTCCTCTGGGCCAAGTCCCTTTTAGCGGCCGCCCCATGACACGCAGTGACAGCGCCAGTGCCGCCACCATGTGGATTGAGAGAAAAAGGGAACCCCCTACGAGAAAGTAGCCGACAGCGGAAGCGGAAGCGACTCCAGACTGTTTGGCTGTGAATGCGTCCAGGGGACATGTCTGGCTCGGGACGTCAGGGGCTGCGCCGCAATCGTGTTTACTTCCAAATGTTGAGGACGTATGGAGAGTAAGGATTACGGGTACGGATAGTGGAGATCGTGTTGACGCGCAGGAACAAAAGCAATTACGGCACTCCATGTCAGGTATTTACGGAGTACGGAGTCGTTGGTTAAGAGGTTGCCAATGACAGGTCACCCGGCTGGAGCTGTGGCCGCAAGAGGCACTACAGTTACAGGGCACCAGCCACTATTACAACGTAGTATCGCCCAGCACCTCCGTGTTCTCCCCCTCGACGGCGCTACGGGCCTAGAACTTCAGGGCAACACTCTGGCAGGCCGTCGACAGAGACAAGACACGAAGGCATTAGACAGAATGGCCTGATGATGCGCAGATCCCGCCGACTCCCGAGGCACAGACTTTCTTATTCTGGTTCCTTGGCAGCTTCTTTTGCCCTTTTGCCTTTTCTTGCTTTTTGTTTAAACTCGCAACGGGACGGCCTGGACCACGTGCGGTGCCAAAGTCAATAGGGCCGAGGGGTCCGCCCAGCGATCAGCGTGGCATCAGGGTGCAAAAGGGCCCGAGGGGGGGGCGGCTTGCCGGCCTGCGTCGACCTGAGTCCTGAATTGTGCTTGTTGGTGGCATGTGTGTCTTGGGCGTGTGTGTCTGTCTTGGGCGTGTCTTGGGCGTGCGTGTCTGTCTTGGGGCATGTCTTGTGGCTGTCTGAGTTACATGGGCTTGCCAGGTGGCTGTTGGGGGTCGGCTGCGATGACAGACTCGTCTAATTGCCCTCTGAGGCATCTCTTCATCAGTCCATGACGGTTGAATCTGGCGCTTGCCGCATCTGCTCGGCACGACAGATCAGTCGATCTCCAATTGCGGCCAGGTGCAGCCAGGTGCGTCGAGGTGCGTCGAGGTGCATTCGCGAGCATGGCTCCCACGCGGCCACGCAACTCGGTGGCTTGGAAAGCTCTTCACGCGTGGGCGGCCAGCAACGAGTGACTAAAGGGGAATTGAGCGCCGCGGAGTGCTGGAGTGCAGAAGCGCAGACCTCAAAAGTCTAGGTAGAGTTGGGGGGCAGCAATGGGGGGAGAGGTACTGTACCTGTGTACCTACCTATTTACCCACAGGTTCACAGCCGGTGGCCAACTAACGTCGACTTGACTTCAAACTAGCCCCAGACGTCCTGAGGTAGGGAACCAATTCCGTCGATCCCGCAGAGGTCATGTCGTTACTTTACCCATCATTCCAGCTCGGAGACTTATGCTTTGTTCCGATGCAAATCAACCCGCCGCATCGCCCCGGGGGCCCGTTGGGGCATTCATTGTGCTCCGTACTATGGAGGACAATCCCGGGAGTCACGATTGTCTAGTCACGACTGTCTAGTCCCAACGGCCGTCACATGTCGAGGCCAGGCCAGGCCAGGTCTGCAATTCCTCGCAGGGCCCACTGCCCACTGCCCACTGTAAACGCTTTGCTACAGGGGATGCCAGGCACGCAGGGCAGCCCCCCCGCTGTGACCCTCTCTCGCCTCGCCCGCCATGGCCACCAAGCCCCCCGCCAAGAAGGACGATGCCGCGGCGTCGTCCCAAGCTGTCGCCAGGACTGCCCCGCGGAAGGAGCTCTATCCCATGGTCAACTGGAAGTACGATCTGTTCCTCTACAGCGTCGGCAACATCGTCGACATGTTCTTCCGCGAGGTCGTGCCCAGAGGCGCCTGGCGCGTTCCCCAGACTGGCCCTGTGCTCTTTGTCGCGGCGCCTCATGCCAATCAGGTCCGTCCCCATCCCATAGCTTCCACCAGCTTTCACATGTCATGCCATGCCACACCAGATCCAAGATCCCAAGATCCATTGTCTTCATGTGCGCTGACGTCTGTTGCTTTCTCTAGTTCGTCGATGCCCTCATCCTCCAACGCACGCTCCGCAACGAGGCCAACCGTCGTGCCTCCCTCCTCATCGCCCAGAAATCCGTCCATGGCTTCATCGGCTGGGGCTCCCGCCAGGTTGGCGCCGTGCCCGTCGGCCGCGCCCAGGACTCAGCCAGGCCTGCCACCGGCATCATCTACCTCCCTGATCCTATCAACGACCCGACCCTGATCCGCGGTATCGGCACCAAGTTCGGCCAGGGCGAGGGTCAGGTTCAGGGCATGCTGTTCCTGCCCTCGGGCAAGAAGACGACAGGCGCCAGCGTTGATATCGCCCAGATCATCGGCCCTGAGGAGATCCGTATTAAGCGGCCTCTCAAGGGCAAGCTGGCCATGCAACAGCTGACCGGCCGCGACGATATTGACGACGACGGTAACTTCACCAACAAGGACGTCAAGGGCCCGGCTCCGGGCTACAAGGGCACCAAGTACAAGCTGGCCCCTCACATCGATCAGACCAAGGTCTACGAGGCCGTCTTTTCCCGTCTACGCAACGGCGGCTGCGTCGGTATCTTCCCAGAGGGTGGTAGCCACGACCGTACCGAGCTCCTCCCCCTCAAGGCCGGTGTCGCCATCATGGCTCTAGGCACCCTCGCCGAGGATCCCGACTGTGGCCTCAAGATCATCCCCGTGGGTATGAACTACTTCCACGCCCACAAGTTCAGATCGCGCGCCGTCGTCGAGTTCGGTGCCCCCTTTGAGATTCCCCGACATCTCGTCGAATTGTACCGCAACAACCAGCGTCGTGAGGCCATCGGTCAGGTCCTCGACACCGTCTACCAGGCGCTCAGCTCCGTCACCGTATCGGCCCCCAACTACGACAACCTGATGATGATCCAAGCGGCACGCCGCCTCTACAACCCCACCGGCAAGAAACTGCCCCTCCCGGTCGTGGTAGAACTCAACCGGCGACTATCGATGGGCTACGAGCGGTACAAGGACGACGAGCGGATCACATCGCTGTCTGCGGCAGTCAAGGAGTACAACTCGCAACTCCACTACCTAAACTTGAAGGACCACCAGGTCCAGTATGCCCGCATGTCCCTCTTCAAAGTCATCATCTTCTCCATCTACCGCTCCGTCAAACTTCTCTTCCTCTTCATCTGCACGGTGCCTGGCTTGCTCTTGTTCTCTCCCGTCTTTGTCGCTACCAAGGTCATTAGCCGGCAGAAGGCCAAGACGGCTCTAGCGGGCTCGACAGTCAAGATCCGGGGCCGCGATGTCATGGCGACCTGGAAGATCCTGGTTGCGATTGGTGTCGCACCTATGCTCTACCATTTCTACTCCATCCTCCTTGTCCTCAAGGTATGGCATGACCGGCTCTGGGGATACGTTCCCGAGTGGGTGCCGCTGTGGACCATGTACTTTGCCATCTGGCCGGTCATGGTCGGCATCACGTTTGCGGCGCTGCGCTTCGGCGAAGTGGGCATGGACATCTTCAAGTCTCTACGACCGTTGGTGCTATGCCTGCAGCCGTCGTCGAGCTATAACATCCAGACGCTGCGGATCAGACGGGCTGAGCTGAGCGCGCAGGTTACGGAACTGATCAACACGCTGGGCCCGGAGATGTTCCCCGACTTTGACAAGGCGCGCTTGGTACCTGACTTCATTAAGACTGAGACGGGTGGCACGCAGCCGACGTCACCTGAGGCACGCCGCCGCCGTGACAGCGACCAGTCGAGTACAGGGCTCGAAGCGGAAACGCCGCCGGCCCTGTCCCGACGAAGCACCACCCAATCCAGCCGGGCTCTACCTCGTAACGACTCGTTCAGCAACATTGGCAGGGTGGGTATCTTCTCAACACGCCCACCGTCCCGCGCGCGCAGCCGTTCAAGATCGAGCAGCAGCGGAGGCGGCTTTGGGTCTGGTGGTTTCCCGCTCAGCGGGTTCACGACGTTGGACTCTGCGGGAGGATTCGACGAGGCGAGCCGCAAGATTCGAGAGGCGATGAAGACTCGAAGGCGCAAGACGCAAGGAGAGGAGGCAGAAGAGGAGGAAGAAGAGGACAGTGAGGAGGAGGAATACAATGAGGCGAGGAAGAAGGATGTCTAAGGGTGGACGATGATGATGGGGAGGCTGCGAAGCAGGAGCCAGCATACAAGCGAACAAACAGACAGCGTATATGTATTTTGTACCATTGAGTAGGCTCTTTTGTTATATAGTATAGCAGGGATACATTGCAGGATGTTATAGCGGTTTCTCCTTGTCTCCTTTGGGACTATGTTATAACGCAGCGATTGGTTGGGCAGGATATCTCTGGGGTAGCTTCGAGGCGTGGTGTTTGTTGTGTAGGTACCTTACCTAGGCATGTTAGTACTTAGTACATTTACATTACTGATAGATCTAGCGAGTGGTTGGTTTCCAAGTTCTTTTCCATGGCGGGTGATGCTGAGTCAAGGTGGTTAGGCCCGGGGCCGTCCTTTGTCTAGATGACTTCTTGGCAGACGACCCAGATGTTGCCTGTTGAAACTGGAAATGTGCAGTGTTGAAGATGTGCAGTGTTGAAGGATAGTGTCGGCATTTCCCCACCATCCCGGCTCCATCCGCGATGCGACGGGCAAATACCGGCATCGGACTTCCGAGCCCATCCCGCAGGGCTGCCCAATGGAGCAGGCAGCAATTTGCAAGCGATTCGTCATACTCAGTTGCGAGCAGGCCAGCTGGTCAACCGCAGGCGAAAGGCCCCTCGTTCATTAGCTGGAGACACGGCGAAAGCGGGGGAGGAGCATAAAACGGTCATGACGAACCGAACGACGCCATGGCGGGGCCCGCTGGGCTGGCGGGGTTGGCGGTGCATTCGTCAGCGACTCGGCTGCCATGTGTATTGGGTCGCGGAGGGGCGTTGGATCTGATCATCCTTCTTGTCAGCCAGGGGAGTGAGCAAGGAAATGCCGGGCATACGAATACATGCTACATAAAGTTGCTAGACTGGGGGATGCAAGTGCAAGCACGGTCTTCGGGCTCGGAGATACCGGCCTACTCCCGCAGTCATGGTGGTGATGGGCGACTGGAGGCAAAAGACCGAGACGGCGGAAGAAGATCGGTCTTTCGTGCCTTATGGCCGTCTTCATATCACCTCAGTCCTCGCCGCCTCTTCAGTTCCAGCCTCTCGCCGTCTTCTCATTATCAATCGCCACCCATTGCTTCCCCGTGTTTTGTTTCCTTGCTTCTGCGGCCCGACAACCACTGACACCGAGTCAAGCCAAGCCCAGATCCCCCACCTGCTGGACTCCGCCGAACAGCAAATCCAGACGCTATCCCACCGGCCGAGCCGAACCTGCGTCCCAACCAGCCCGGCCCGCGTAGGATCGTCGAGTCTGAGTGGATAGCTCGCCGCGTCGGCATTCCAGGTCCCGGTTTTCCCAAAGCCGTGTGGCGCGCGCAATCGCAAGCTGCTGTGCCGTCGTAGGCCCGTTTCGATATAATTGCAAAATCCCCCACCGGGGCCGTGCTCCGCGATGCCTTCCCCCTCCACCTCCAGCAACCACCCCCAGCGCATGCCCGCGAAGCAGAAGATGGCCTTCACCATCAAGTCTCTCGTCAGCTCCGTCCTCGGCGGCAGCCGGGGCCCGCAGCCGCCCGCCGTGTCGGAGCTGTTCGCCAAGACGGACCCGGCCGTCGACGGCGACGACTGCCTGCACGACTGCGACAGCTGCTCGGTGCGGTACCCGCGCGGCTTCAAGATCGACACCGACGACGTGCTGTACGGCCAGATCAAGGCCTGGAGCACGCATCTGCTCGTAGGCACCGGCAAGGCTGATTGGGTGCGGGATGTGGCCGACGAGAAGGGCAGTGTCATGGAGGCCGTAGACAAGGCTGGCGCGCCTGCGAACGGGGTGAGTTTTTTTCTCATGATGCGCTTCAATTCAAAGGCCGTGAACCCGACTAACTAAACCTCCCAGAATATGAAGCTCTCCGCTTCCAACATGCCCACCCCCCACGACACCAACGACTACTCTGAGCCCACCACTGTGCTCCTCCTGCCGGCCTTCACTCTCATCCACAACGTGCACCCTCTCAACGTACCGCAGCTCGTCTCCGACGTCATCTCCCACGCACCGACCAGCACATCACCCATGACGCCCTTCTCCATCCCCGCCTCGCTGCCGTCGCCGAACCCGGAAAAGGTCCCGGCATTGACTACCGCCGACTGCCCGCACCGCGTCGTTATCCTCATGTGCAGCCAGCGGACGCGCGATGCCCGCTGCGGACAGAGCGCCCCGCTGCTGCGCAAGGAGCTGGAGCGGCATCTGCGCCCACTGGGCCTGTACCGCGACCTGCATGATGAGCGGCCCGGCGGCGTGGGTATTTACTTTATCAGCCATGTGGGCGGTCACAAGTACTCGGCCAATGTCATGGTGTATCGCCGGCCGAATGCATTTGGGCTGGATGATGAGGCGAGCGAGGCTAAGGAGCAGACCAACGGGAACACAAATGGAACCAACGGCACCAATGGCGCAAACGGAGCCAATGGCGCAAGCGGAGCCAATGGCATAAACGGAGCAGACAAGGAAACCAACGGTGCCAATGGCGAAGAGAAGGAAAAGGTCAAGGACGCAGAAGGCTTCGTCGGCGCCTCACAATGCATCTGGCTGGCGCGTGTGTTGCCCGAGGACTGCGAAAACCTTGTCAAGTACACGGTAATGCGAGGCAAGGTGGTCAAGCCCGAGAGCCAGCTGAGAGGTGGCTTCGACAGAGGCAGAGGGGTAATGAGCTGGTAGTACAGACGAGTTGCTGCGTAGACGATGAAGATTTTATTTGGTTCTATCCGGCAGTTGAGACGCAACGGGAGTCAAATTTGACCTTTACATATGGGTACCATGATACCTCAGCCAACTACCTAGACGGGACGAAAAGGCAATCTGGCACGGAGTAGTTTGTTATAGATGGGAATAGACATTGGAGAGACGCCAACAAGTGGGTTACTCTCTAGGTTTCGAGGGTATCTTCATATAAGCATATGTCGCGACGTTGCACATCGCCCAGCCCAATGAGCCTTATCGGGAATAAGCTTTACAGACATGTAATTATGTCTCAGTACGATACAGTTGACGTACAGTTGCCTAAATCAAGCATATGATGGGCCGCGCATCTGCCCCAGAAAGGAAAATGTCCCGACACCGTTGTCTTGCGATTCGGTCATCAACCCAGCAATCGGCCGAAACATTGTGAGTCGAGAAACCTGCATCCCGCCATTGCTGTTCGTCACGTTTGCCTTGTTCGTCCTTGTGTGCTTGATCCTCAAGCAGTGGCGTTCGTTGTGAAACGCCAGATGTCAAAGGTCTTGGCGGATTGGGACAGGCCTCCGATGCGACCTCGAATGCGACTTTGCCCCAATTTGGCTCTCTCGGCTGTTTCTCTTATCAGGGTTTATGAATGTGATTTCAAATGTTTGGGTCTATTTCCGGCACTTGGTATGAGGAGGTATGGCAGCGGCTTGGGATGGATTGAGAGGCGCACGACAATTCCACACTACGTAGGAACCACCATTTCTACATTTGTCCCAGCTCCAATTCCGGGCTTCCCTTTAATTAACCCTGTAATTATCATTAATTATAAAGAACTAAATTCTGCCTGCTATTATTTGTGGCTATTTATCGCAGATTTTCAAGCCCTACTGTCGTCCTCCCAGCCTCTCGACTCCTACTCCCATCCGCCCTGAGACGCCGACACCACACCCAAAACTCCGACGTCTCAACTGCCAGTCCGAACTCATTCTCGCTCCAGATCCTTGCCAGCACCTCCACCAACCAAACCCTTCGGTTGCGATCCCCAGGGGTCCGACACCGAACGAGAGTCCCCGGCGCTCGCTAAAGCCGTGTGCACGGCGATCTCACAGACCACCCTGGAACGAACCACAAAAAAAGCTTACTCCTGGACACGCACACATCGCCCGGAAGCCTCCAGGTCCGGACGGCTCTGCGACCACTGCCAAGACGACCGATGCGGCGACGTGGGAGAAGATCGGTGTTGCACGGGGCCGTTTGGGGCGCTCCGGACCCTGCGGCGGTGCTCCCCAGACAGGGAATCCGGTTTGTGTGGTCGATGGAGGTGGCGATGCTGGAGCTTGGAAGGTTGGATCTGCGTGGGAGACATGGAGGATCCAGGGTTAGCTTAGGATGGGATGGAAAGGAGAGAATGTGGAGGTGGGTATATATCGATGCAGACCTGGACGAGACTGTCCATCTGCAATTCTTTCATCCTCATTCTCAGTGCATTTCATCTTAGTTCAAGGTCTGTGATCTTCTTGTCGTGCCTTGCCTCCTTGTATTCCAGAGCTGTGCTCGTTACAACAAAGCCGCCCACGCCGAGTCTTTTTCTTCCGAACCCGTCGAATTACAGGAACTCAACCTTCGATATCCATTCATCATGAAGACCACCAGCGTTCTAGCCTTTATTCTGGCCGCCATGGCTCCTCTCACTGCCTCGCTGCCTACCTCGAATACTGGTAAGTCCTATCAAGAGTGGACGGGAAGGAAGCGGGAATGGATGCCTGACTATTCCACCACAGCTGTCACAGGCCATCTTGTTCAAGTTCGACACGCTATCATGGCACCTCGATTTCTCAACGTCACTCAGCCTGAAGATATCCCTGACGACCCAACCCTGCCCGTGCCGGGGAAGCCAGTCCTGGTGCCCGCCGATGGCGTAAGATAACTCTCTGCCTTCAACATGACTGTCAACTAACCAACATCAAGAGCACTCTCCTCGTCGGCCGATCTACAGGACCATATGGGCAGGCATTCAAGCCCCGTCGACACGTCAACAAACGCCAGGAAAAGGATGGTTTCGCTAACGCCGTTGGTAACATCGTCCCCCTCAGTCGGCCTGGTGGTATGTTGGCAGATCCCTCTGTATTGGCAATGAGAGTTCAAATACTAATCTATATGGATAGCAACCAAAATCTCTCCATTTAACGGCACTGCTATTTAAGAATGTACGGGCGGTCACTCCCTGGTGTATAATTTAGTGTGGGACTCGGAGCTAGAGACAACTACTCTCGTTAATGTACTGTTTGTGATGATAAAGATATACAAGAATGAGTTTCTAGAATTTATGGCGGCCGCTATATGGGCCCTGGTATAGATTAGATGGATGGATTTTGGCAATCAACTGGTTTTGGTGTCTAAATCTGTGAGACGTGATGTGTGACGCTTAGTGTTCCAAGTCTTGTTGACGTTTGTGGCGTGATGTAGATGAAGATCAAACACGGACTCAAACATATGGTGAATGATTGTGAATAGAATAAGCTTAGTCTACAAATTCTCTTTTTATGCATGAGAGCCCTGTGTCATGTATCAACTAGGAAGTGATAGGAGAGTTACGTTTGGTAGCATCCACCTAAATCGAGTAAGCGCCCGGCTCACAATTTCACAATTTCTGACCCCCGATGTTTTACCCACATATCTATTTTACTACTAATGCTAGTCTTCTTATTTATTCACTGGTAGTTTATACATAGTCATTATGAAGCCCACCGATATGATTTTCAGCGGGCCAAATGCTTTATGGAGACGACCGGTTGGCTACCCTGCACCCAGACTCACCCGAAAGCAGGATGCTTGAGGTGAGGTGATATCAAAAGAAAAGTTAAGACAGATAGTCATAGTGCCTATGATACTCTGGTTTAGTTCGAAATTTACATGTCATTTATTCATCCGGAACCCATTAAATGGAGGGATTCAAAGTCTTTGAGTCACTTGCCAGATTGAGTCAGATTTCGGTCAAGTGGCCAATCACAAGCGAGCACTGACGGACGGTGCACCCCGACGATCAACGACTAAGTCCTACCCTCATCAGGTTACGCTACCCAGCAATGTTCGCAGCCAAAATTTCTCAACTGCTTGACTCAAGGTGATTTTGATAATAGAGCCTTGTCTAATCGGGCGCTGATTTACCCACTCCCTTGTGCAACGAAGACGTTTGCCTTTGAATGAGTGCCAAAGTGTTGCAAAATCCTTTCACCTAAATTTAGCCCGACGCTCTAGAAAGGTCACGAGGTGACTTCTCTTTTAGGGGGTTACCCTAATGTACTGTGTTCGTGCTTTGTCTGGCTGCTCTTCGTACTGGTTGCCGCATACCGCTTCATTTCAGGTGGGAGCATGTCCAGGCAGCCAAATAAGCATCGTGATCAGTAATATGTCGGTCATTGTCGAGGGCGTCGTATTTCCAGACTAGCATCACCTAGGGCGTATTCAGTGATGTTGAGCTGATAGTCATCAACTGGATGTTGGCCGGAAGCTGAACCCTGTTGACAGACTGATTAGCAGAAGCCTTGGAATAATTCCTTGGAAGGCGGTTGGGAGTTTTTATAATACTGAATTTTGGTTCAGCATAAGCTTCTCAGTAACATGCAAGAGGGACATTGCCAATGACGGGGGGACAATGTTAGAGACAACAGGGGCAGAGAGAGGGCTCGAGGAGGCAAATAACAATGCGCAACAGCTCTCTTGCATTGGCAGCTTAATTCCTGGCACTGGGCACTTCTACTGCTTGCTACTACTGCTTGCTACTTCTTGCCACTTCTTGCTACTACTGATTGCGTTGATCAGCAGGTGATTTTGAATAAGGCCAAAAATAACCACACTATAATTAACCTAGTTATGGGGTATCAGTTATTCGAAGCTAACCAAATACTCATTTTTTGTCTTGGCTGGGCTTGGAGTTGGAGTAGACTGGAGGTTGATGCATGTAGTAGTTTGGAGGAATCACAGTAAGTGGGACTCAAAAATGGTGAGTGGAATATGATTCCTCATGGCATTCTTTGGTGCTGTCGTCTATCTACTTGTTTCTCTTTTCCCCATTCAGATGGCTCAATCCCAAATTTACACTGCTCATCTTTGACGCATATGCTCATGTCGTCGACCCATGGACTATAACCGTGTCCCAAATCCAATATAACGCCCGATGCTAATCATATGGTCCCATAAATGATGCCGTCGTAATAGTTCGCCCTCATGGTGCCCCATACATCCCGTCGTGGATGTTTCGTCAACAGCAGATTACCACCCGAGTCAAACTCGTATCATCCCTTTCTGCCCATGGCATCTCATGTTTGTAAAGCCCCAAGGAAAACGCCGTGCCCATAACCCAAACAAAGTGTTTGTATTTCGAATCGAACGAAAGGAGAAGCCGCAGCAATCACGGATCGACAATGCCGGTGGAGCCGCTGCTGGAGCTGGACCCGGACGTGACGCTCATGGACTTCTTGGCGACGCTGACGAGCTTCCAGATACCGAAGGAGACACCGGCGAGGAGGATGAAGAGGATGATGATGATGATGGCGATGACGTCGTTCTTCTTCATGGTTGCGGTTGGGTGGGAGAGTTTGAGGTGTTGGGAGGAGATCTAGATTCTAGTCAGTTTGTCAGTTGAAAGGTTCAGAGTGGGATGTGCGGAGGATGATGTAGGATAGAGGTAAGGTAGAAGTAGGATAGAAGTAGAATGGATGTAGGGTGGATGTAGGATGGAGGATTGACATACAGACTGAGTGCTGGTGCCCGAGCGAAGAAGGTTGTAGTGCGCGGGGGTCTGGCGTAGTTGACCGACCAACCAAATGTACCAGGGTTTAAGTGGTGATGGTGTTGCGACAGGGAGATGCTCCAAAAATGTCGAGATTCTGTGCTTGTTGATGGAAATATGTTCGTGCCGGTCTTTTCGTGTGATTCCGAATAGATGGATGGACGGGGATATTTTGGTAAATGGTAGAAGAACAGTCAAGGGACAATAGAGCAGGACAGGAATGCGGGCGCTGGAGAGCTGCCGCGACAGCTCGCAGATATAGGTCGTTGCCCCGCCACCGACTTTCCGAACGCGGCGACTGAAAATGGCAAGGCTGGGAGCGCGCCCACGCGTTTTGACAGGCCAGCCAGGCCACCGGGAGCCCCACCGCAGCACGCCCGCCCCGGCGCCCAGCCGCTGGAAATCCGATTTACAGGGGTTGCAGTGGGGCCGCGACAGGGGTCTCATCCCTCTGACACCTTCTGAGCGCTCTGGGCCGCCAAGGCCAGGGGCTGTTTTTCTTCCCAGCCTCGTCCAATGTCACCTTTCCGTCTCCCATTGGGCCTCAACGCTGAGTCTCCCAAAGATGGCCCGCCATGCCCTGTCTCGGAGTCAACGCCTGTGGATAGTGTCCCATGGCGCTGGACACCCTGGATACGACATTCATCTCCCAAGAGTCTCAGGAACCCAGGAACCTAGAACCCTAGTACCTGCCAAGACTAGTGCTATTTGCAGACGAACTGGTTGCTGATTACTCTGTCCCCAAGAGACAAGACAACTTGTCGCCAGCACGCAATCCGAGAGATGGAAAGCAGCTCAACTCAGATTAAATGTAGGATAAGGCACAGTTACAACCTCGAGTAGTGGCCTAGCTAACTACTGCTCCCTCCTTCAACCCAAGTGCTTGTCAGCATCATCACAGTGTACCCGTCCAGCCACTACTCTTAAGGATCGTGTCAAACTCCGCCCTAGTCGGTGTGCTTTAGAATCCAAAGCGTACCACTTCCGTTTGATCGATACAATACCAGGTGATTGCTTTGCTTAGAGCCATCATAGTCAAACGCTAACAACTTATCCTGAGTGCTCTTCAAGTCGTAGCCACCAGCACCTCTACCGGGATCGCCCTCGGAATACACCGCCTGAAATCCTCCCTGCACGTGTTTCAATACCCAGAGCGTACCAGTGCCGGGTCTGTAAAGAGCGACATGGTCATTCTTCCCACTGCGGTTCCAGTCAAAAGCTATAGCCACATCTGCTGGACTCCGAAGGTCATATCCGCCGATACCGCTTCCAGGGTCGCCGACTGATAAAACTGGCGAGAAGGCCCCGTTGTTATTTCGCAAGACCCAGAATGTCCCTGTTGCAGGGCGGTACAGCGCAATGTGGTCCATCTTGCCACTGCTATCCCAATCGAAGGCAAATGCCCTGTCAGCATTGCTGCGCAGATCGTACCCGCCGATGCCCTGGCCAGGATCGCCTTGTTGATATACGGCGTTCCATTTGCCAGTTTCAGACTTCTTCAGGATCCACATTGTGCCGGTTCCTGGTCTATACAGAGCGAGATGGTCCAGGCAGCCGGAATGGTTATAGTCGAAGGCGAAAATTCGATCTCCCGCGCTCCTAAGGTCATAGCCACCGATGCCAGACCCCTCATGGCCTTGGGCGTAGACAGGAATGTATCTATCGCCTTGTCTCTTCAAAATGAAAATAGCACCGAATCCGGGCCTGTAGAAGACAACGTGATCGAGTTTTCCGCTGCTTTCGTAGTCGAAAGCAAAACCCACATCATTGGGATGCCTCAGGTCATAGCCGCCGACCCCATTTCCAGGATCACCCTGAGCGTAAACTGCGGAGAACTTGCCGCCTTGGTTCTTGAGGATCCAAAATGTGCCTGTGCTGGGCCGGTATAGGGCGAGATGATCCAGTTTTCCGGATGAGTTGTAATCGAGGGCAAAGACACGATCACTCGGTGACCTGAGGTCATAGCCACCGATACCATTGCCGGGCTCTCCTTGATTATACACCGGAGTAAAACCCATGGTGCTTGTTTCTGAAGTGACAGGATTAGATGTTAGTCCAGAACCGGAAATAAGTAGAAGAGGATAAATGATCAAACTCACTCGGGATAAACCTTTTCTTTACAGTGTTCAGGGCTCAAGGTCTGATGATAAAACAAATAGATATCTAGTGAAGGTGCAACCCGTTTAAATACAGAAGATCTTCAATCAGCCATATAAATTATGCGTAGAACGAAGTCTACGGGTACAAATAAAGTAAAACAAAGGAAGAATCTAGACCTCAGGGTCTGATAGTCTCATGCTCTCAGCAAGCCACTATTGCATGATCCATAGATTTGAGACATGTGTAGAGTGCAAGCTGGGTATTTTGCGAACAGACAGACTCCTCACCGCTTTAAGTGCGGGGTATCTCTTGTAGTCTGACAATCACATGTTGTCAGCAAGTCATGATTGCATAGTTAATAGAGCTAAGACATACGTCATGAGGTTAGGACGTGCCACTAGTTACAGGGATACTTTGCAAACAAGCTCCTCACAACTACGCGTGCGGTATATGAGGTTAGAGCTTGGCAATGGCATGCCCTCAGCCAACCACTATTGTATACGTAGTCAATGAATTTGGGACAATGCAGAGTACAGGACACACCCCTACTTGCAAAAAGAAAGTTTGTGAACAAGATCCTCACCGCTATCAACGCGTGATGTTGGCTTTCTTAAGCATCAAGTAGCGTCGCCTGAATATGCAGAGAGAAAGGTTGTAAAGTAGTAACACTAATGTGGGACACTGCATCTGATAACTGATCTTTTGGGAGCAGATGCATAAGCGAATGTATTAGGCACCCGAATAAAAGTAACTTACATCAAGGAGGGGTAAGGAGGGGCAAGGAGAGGCAAGGAGGACTGTGCCGAGTCCGAAATGCGGATGATGGCTTGTCGACCATTTCCAGTAGTCCACGTTTCCCCGAGAGCTCCTCGACCACGGCGGTCTTCGGACACTTCTCCGTCAATCGTGAATTTGAAAGGAGCCGCTGTATTAGAGGGCATAAATCGACCGACTGGGGATTCTCCGCCAACTGGAATTATTGCTACTGGAATTATCGTTACTGGGGATCACCACTTAGACAGTTAGAAGTGTATTTGTGCAGTGGTTGCCTCGACTTTGTCCATTTACAGTAGAGTAGGGGATAGGATTACGGAAAGAGGAAAAGAATTAACATGATTACTAGATATAGCGTTGCAAATGTATCTAGTCGCTGATTCTGCCGTTACTCGTAGTCACTCGGAACTACTACGGCTGAGTAGCTGAATCGCTTGTCGTCATGCCAACTCTGATCCGTCTTGAACTTGACCTGGACATCCGTCCACTCGTTTCCATCGGGTGCAGAACCATCGTTCTTGATGATTCCAGAGTGAGCAAAAATTCCATCCTTCGTCACAGGGCCGGTCCACTCTTCCCCCAGCAGAATCAATCTTCCCCCACTCTCAAGCACCTTCAACGGGCCCACTCGCGATTTAAGATTCTGTTTTCCTGAAGCTTGGAACTTGTCTTCGGTAGACTCAATCGAGCCATCCTTTCGCAGCGGGATATAAGCGTAGCTTATACCTTGGTGAGCGGTATGGGCTTCAAAGATGTACAGTCGGTTCTTGTCTGCGTCCCCATCGTAGAGCACAATTGCCGCATACTGTCCATGGATTTCAAAGCCAAGATCGATCTCGAAATGCTGCCACTGAACGGAGTCGCTGGGTAGCTGGGCGAATTTGTTTTCCTTCACTATGTCGACATGGATGATGCTGCTGGAAGGACGTTCAACCCGAAGATAGTAGATGTACTTCAGTTTATCTCTGGCTGAATTGAGAGGGTTGAGAAGACGTATGCCAGTGCCTACTGGGGCCGTCGACGTTGTGTTGAACGGAAGTGCAGTCCACTTGTTGTCTTGGCCTCGTCGTGCTGTGGTGATTGCAGTTGCTTGGTCGTCGTTCAATAATTCCCTTTCGGCGACCCCAACGCTGGTCGTTCCGTTCTCCAGGATCAACGTAGAGGCTGAAAGATAATTGGCCTTCAAGGACGTCTGCTCAATGGAAGAAAGAGAGAAATGGGTTCCCAGGCGCCACACATTGATAATGTTATAGGAGCTGGCGGCGTCGGGACCACCATGGCATGACCAGACGATTTCTCCCTGGTGGTCGTCGTAGACGGGGGTTCCAGCTAGCACACTACCGGGATGATTTTTATCATTTCCGGTAGTGATGGGAATGGGTCCGCGCAAAGTCAAGCTTTTGATATCGCCTGAAGGGGGTATGTCGGCAATGTATCCCTGCGCGCGAAGAGGATACCCATTCGGAGTGTAGCCAATTCTCAAGAAGGCGATTTTTTCATGATCAGCACTCATTTTGGAGGAGGTTGATAATGACAAGAGGCCACCTGGTATTTGAAATGGAGATTAACGGGATTTGTAGATTGTGATAGGGATAGAAATAGCTGATATGAGCCGGGCGTACTCTCTAGTATATCGTTGAACTTGACACTAATATTAGGGAACGGGTCGAGACTATTCCATATGTTGACCACCGCGCGTCTATGCAATAGTCTCGGAACGAAACTATGTTTGAAACGGGAGGCTGGCCGATACTGCATGTACCATCGACAGTATTCAAACTTGGCAAATAGATGTTCTGACCGTGCGACAATGCAACGCTGATGCAGTGTATAATCGATTGATATGTGACTATAATAGAAATGACCAATAGTCGTGGGCGGGGTACCTAAAGCCCTGCTCCTGCATATCAATAAGCCTCGACGCTAATGTCGCGGGATGGGTCGAGACTATTCTGTATCTAAATGTATCTACAGTACCCCGCTTTGAGATCGAGCTGTCGATTGTGTTAGACAAGACCGCAGCTAAAACAAACTTCATACGTAACTTCACATGTGAAGCTATGGCTATCCAGTTGCTTACTCCGAGACATGCTTGTCTTGTTCAGTCGAGACTCTACGTGGCTGCTCTAGTGTCTTGTTTAAACCCGATGTGTTCCATTGCCGTCATAGTCTCATGACCCATGGCTTAAGACTGCAGCTGAGACGAGCTCAGCTAGCCTCTTGTGAATCTTTTTGACAGTTGAGGTGTTTCTTTCAACGTAACTTCAACGTAATTCCGTCTCATGGGCTGGAACTTTCCGGCTCTGCACGAGGCTGCTCTAGCGTTTGTGTAAGAATCGATAGTCTCAACTACCGCGATTATCAAGACCTCAATATGGCGGTCAGCTGGTAATAACCCGAAACGTCCCTTGCTTCCATTGTGACATTGCACAACTTGACCGCCGTTTTGGACCGACCAGCTAGCATATTCCGCAGAGACGTGCTCTAGTTCAGTACAGTGACATTCATGACGCGACCCTATTGTTGTTTTGCTCAAGAGAGGATTCATGATATGCACCCGAGAATATTCAAGGAACACTTATATCGTAGTCATTCCTAGACGAGAAGTTCTCCTTATTCACCTCCAAGAATATTGATTCTCTTCCATCAATATCCGATCACCATGGACAACTACCTCGCTGCAGTTGGCCGCGAGTTTGGAAAGGTTGATACAGACTCCGGCGGCGTTGCACGTTACTCCTTACAGATCGAGATACCGCCAGGGATTGGTCATGGGAACGAACCCGAGCTGTCATTAGAATACAGTCAGGGTTACCCCAATGGTATTCTTGGCCTGGGTTGGGCTCTCGGCGGCCTATCCTGCATTCGAAAGGGGCCCTCCAGCTTGGCATATGATGGCACCAACACACCCCCAGCGGATTATAACCGCTTCCAGCCAAAGCTGACCTTAGACGGAGCCGAGCTGCTCAACATCAAGGGCAGCTATGGTGAAAAAAACACAGAATACAGCACAGAGATTGATAGTCTTGGAAGGACGGTGACCCAATTGGAATCTGGCTTCGTGGTTCGCGATTCCACCGGACTTTGGAAGGAGTATGGGACAACAGATGACAGCCGAGTCCTACTCTCGGACGGAGTCCAAGTGAGAGAATGGAGACTCAAAAAGCAAATGGACCGCCACAGCAACGCTATGACTTACTCCTACGTCAAATCTCCCCAGGGAGCCGGCTCAAGTGCCGATGTCAACACATGCTATCTCTCCGAGGTTCGCTATTCATCGAATGAAGCAACCGGACATCCTGCAACTCGCATTGTGCGGCTGGAATACTCGTCAAGGGGAGATCTCGTCGTTCAGGCCGTCCAAGGCGACAAGGCCGTATGGGCGTCCCTTCTCTCTGCCATCCGCATTGGTGTCATTCGAGGGGACACCGTTCGAATTGACCGTTCGTATGAGCTGGCTTATACGAAATCTCAATTCACGGATGATTCGTGTCTCACTTCGGTGACGGAAACAGCAGGCAGCGGCAACAACAAAGTTGAGTTGCTACCATCAAAATTTGGCTACACATCGCCAGGTGTCCCGCCACAAGATCTGTTTAAGAATGCGCGGCAGAAGGTCATAAGCTTGCCGCGGACCACCAACAATGTCGCTCTCCTCACTTTGAACATCAGTGGACGGTCTCTGGCCGACTTGGCATGTGTTAGGTACAACCCAGCGAGCAAGTCAATGTCTATCAAGACGTATCTTGCAGCCAGAGGGTCTGACGACACCATCAGCTGGTCGGCATCAGATGGCCCTGGGGCTGAGGCGACATTGCCAGTCATTGATACATCCCGTGGTTTCCCAGATATTCTCGCTCCTGATTTAAGCGGCGATGGACGCTCCGACCTTATACTTCCGTATTGTGACAGTGATCGCATGGTTCGCTTTTCATTGTCACAGAGCATCGGCACAGGCTTTCAGAACCACCGTACAAAGGCAACGCGATTTCCTTGGACTGACGGTTCAAAGTTTATGGCAGTCGATCTTACAGGTCGCGGGAGTGTGGACGTGGTTCAGATCTTTACAGATGGACAAAAGCTTGCCTTCAGAAACTTTTCCAGCGTTACTCAAGATGGGGAGCTTGGGTTGAAAGATGCCAAGCTGACACCCACGATTTATGAAAATGTTGGCACCATTGACTGGTTCTTGTTGACCCACGCGAAGACTGGGGCTATGAGCCTTGTCCGAGTATGGGCCAAGGATCAGGGTAAGGGTACGAACCGCATCCTGGCAACAGCATTCACCGCTGCCAATGCTTCAGACTCTGGTGCAGGGTTCACCGAAGGGGCGACGTCTGTCCTTGAGAGTTCCGTCAAGATCAACCAGGCGAAATACAACGTTGTCGCTTGTGACATCAACGGAGACGGAACACAGGACATTGTATTGGCAACGGCCACATACTACACCGGCCGGATGACCCTGGCTTACACTACATTCCTCGGAGATGGCCAAGGTCGATTCGCAAAACATGAAAACACCATTACGAGAGAGATCGCCGCCCCCAGGCCTCTCAACTCGGAAGACTACGGGCACTTTCACACGACCAATCTCAATGGCTCCAATTACCCCAGTGTGAGCTACGTTTATCAAGAAGCCAGTTCCAGGTCTTACGTCTGCCTGTCTGTGGATGGTCGGTGCAATGGACTAGTCGGCGAAGCAACTCTCTACCGCGTCGCCGGGGATATGCCATCATCTAAGATGGAGGTCGTTCCAACTGACCTCAATGGAAACGGAATGGGAGATTGGCTATTCCACACAATTGAAAATGATCAACCGAGAGTCGTTCCTGTATACAACCATGCAGATGTGACGGATTTCCTTTCTTGGGCGCGAGATCCCATGGGACTTCAAACTAATGTGGCCTATGGAGCCCTTTCAAATCCGGATGTCTACACATCGTCTGTTTCTTGGAAGAATTACCAAAACAAATCCAATGATAGTTATGCTGTCCTTGGGGCTCCAAACTATGTCGTCACAGGCTTAGAGCATCACAATGACAAGTCGATCAATTCCCTCGACTACAACCTTTCGATCAAGAAAACATACTCATCGGCGGTTGTCAACACCAAAGGGAGAGGTTGGCAAGGCTTCGGCGAGATACACTCTCTAAACGCGACAGACAACATCCTCACCACCGAAAAGTACTTTCAGGCGTGGCCTTTGACGAGCCAGAAAAGTCAAATTGACACAAAGACCCCGGAAGGCAAGGTGCTTAAATCTGAGAAGACGGATTTTAAACCCGTCTCCATTTCCAAGGGTCCATGGAAAATATATAACGCGAACAAGATACGAGAGCAGACAGACATGTGGGAGGGTGACGTCGTTGCTCGGTCCAATGCCTCTTCGTACACGTACGACGAGGATGGAAATGTAACCAGTCAATCTTCGTCAGAAACTGTGCGAGACCAGTTGACGTTTCAGTCCTGGCAGAAGTGCACTTACACTACCATCAATGGCATCACAGGCTTGTTGACCAGTAAAAAGATTTCATCGAAGCAACAAAATGCGAACATGTTGGCATTTGAAGATGGCGATGCGTCGTTGAGTCTTTTCGAATACGACTCGACAACCGCGATATTGAAGTCCAGCTCGGAGTGGTCTACAGACGTCGGTACATTCGCCGTCAAGACTTTCAAGTTTGATAGGCATGGCAATGAGATCGAGAATGTGGACGCCGCTGGCTTGAAAACGACTACGACATATGATGACCTGTTCAAGTCCTTCCCAGTCAAAGTAACGGCCGAGGGGCCCGGCATCGCAACAGTCCACTTGGCAGCTTTCGACGAAGCCAGTGGCCAGGAAACTGCCAAACTAGCGGGAGATGGGTCTTTGACTTGTTACCGTATAGACCAATTTGGCAGAATCCTTGAAACGCGCTTGAGGAGTTCTGGCCAGGGCGGAGGTGCAATAACTGCCACTGACTTCTTTGTCAACCGGCCACATGTCACTGACGCAAGCTTTGCCGCGATTCTCGCTGGTTGTCGCCTCGATCCTTACCGAGAGCTCAAGTTTGAACGGCAGAAGGATGCTTCAGGCGCGGCTTTTATAGGCTCCAAGGCGTTGACCTACTCTAAAGAAGGCGTCGATGGCCAAAGTGAGCTCTTTGAGTTTATGGATTGCGCCGGACAAGTCCGGAAAAGATACAGCCAACATGGCAACGACCCTGAGAAAACATGGATGATCTGGGAGTATGATTCACGCGGCCACCATATATTCGAGACATTTCCCACCAAAGTACCTACCTCCTCCTCCGACTGGGCTCCGGATCGGTCAACTGGCATCAGGGCCAGTTTTGACATACTGGGGCGACCAACGGTCCACGTGCGTCCTGCCCATGCTGATGGAAGCCATTTCATCGTGGCGTCGATGACATACCTTGATGGTGGATCAAGAGTGCAGGAGAGAACTTTGAGCGCTCCCAATGCCGAAGAACCTCTGGCAAATGCCACTGAGCTATCCATTGTCGAAAAACGCTACGCTCGCATCGGCCACGAAGATCTCATCACCGAGATTATCGACCAGAATGGCCTGCGGTCCACGTTCCAGTATGATGTCTCTGGCAATATGGTCTTGGCCACTGATCCTGCTGGTAACGAAGAACGCCGCAGCTACAACTCCAAGGGACATCTGGTGACACTCAACAATCCATATCAGAACTCTGGCTTGGCGGCAACACCTGCTATAACACACAAGTACAACGTAGCAAATCACCTTGTCTCTCAAGTCAATGCTGCTGGTGAAGTTGTCACGTACGAACGGGACGCCAGAGGACGACCGTTGAAAAAGATGGGCAAAGATGGCCGGGCGGTGGTCTATGTGTATGGCGCGGAAGGCGTCGACAAACCCTCTTCTGTTGCCATCCATCCTCAGGGCACATCGTCACCGTTTGAAAGTCGGTTTGATTTCGCATACGATCACCAAGGCCGAGTCAAGGAGCGCAATTTAACTATCAAGGACGGGACCTGTTTCACCACTTCGCTATCTTATGATTGGCAAGGCGAGGCAGTACGAAAGGTGTTTCCAGATGGAGCAATCACAACAAATGAATATCGGGGTGGTCTAATCAGGTCGAGCACACTGTCGGGCGGGTCGGCTTCGACTTGGTTGTTGAAGGCTGACCTGGGGCAATACACCGCTTCTGAAGACCCCGAGAAGATTGTTGTTCAAGGGACAGGGATGAAGGAAAGCTTTGAGCATGATTGGAAGTATGATGCACAGGGTTTTCCGCTCAGTCACAGCCTTCGCTCAGGCAACAATTCTTTGGTTCAAGATCATTATTTGTACAATGATGTGGACAAGATGGTACGCAGACATGAATTCCTGTCCGGATCCACAACGGACTACTCGTACCTCGGTTGTCGTCTGGAGTCTTCTCAGTCAGGAGATGGAGTCAAGAACAGTTATGCGTACGATCGGGCAGGCAATTTGACGCACAAACGAGGAGTCGACATCAAGCACAGCCCCGGGCGGGTATTTGGAACGAGAGGCGATAAGTCTGTGTTCGATGTGTCCTACGATGCGGCCGGTCGCATGATCAAGAGGACCACCGATCGATCATCATTCAATTTTACATATGACAGCTTTGGATGGCTGAAGTCATATGCCGATGAGGCTAGTGGGGTGTCTCTTGATATCATCACAGACTTTGAGGGAGAGACACTGCTTCGACAACATTCTGACGGATCGTCAGAGCTTATAGTTGGCCATGACTTCAGCATCCATACCAAGTCGGATGGTTCGCGTATTGTTCGTCACAAATTGTTCAGCAAAGAGTATTTGCTTGGAACCATCTCCAACACGTACGAATCCGCAAACTCAACACGTCCACTGGGAGGCGGGCACCGGGTTGCGGATGTTCCCTTTACGGATACGAAAGGCAACGTGACGCACATCTACAGCGGCGAGGATGCGGCGTTGCGTGAGAAGTTCGACTACGATGATTACGGATCGTTAGAAGTTGATGCCTCCGAGGCTGCCCCCGAGGTTGCCGAAAAAGACAGGACTTCTACGTATGAGGGAAAACAGCTCGACGAGGCTACTGGACTGTTGGACTTTGGTGGTAGATGGTACGACCCCTTGGTCGGCCGCTTCACCACTCCCGACGACATCGTGGACATGGACCTCCTAATCCGCACAGATGGTCTCAACCGCTATTCCTTTGAGAACAACGATCCTATCAACCACATCGACCCCACGGGCCACTGGAGTTGGTTTTCCATTCTCGGCGTAGTCCTCGGCGCAGTCTTGATCGTCGGGGCCATCGCCCTCACCGTTGCAACGGGAGGTGCAGCAGGCGTGCTCGCAGCTGCAGCAGTTGGTGCCATGACAAGCGGCGGCATTGCCGGAATCACTTACTCCATCGACCACCACGATGAGAAGGATGCCGGCACGTTTATAGGCGGCTATTTCGCCACGGTGGGCATCAATGCTGCCATTGGAGCTGCCACCGGGGCCCTCGGCGCCGTTGCAACCCCAGCGCGAGCTTTGAGCGGGACCAGCCGCCTCTTTTCAAAGGTTGGCCTGGCCAGTATCGGCGCGAAGGCGGTTCTGGGAGGTGCAGGGTCTGTCTTGACGAAAGCGGGCCAGCGCTATGTGTCCAACACGTTTTACGGAACCCATGAAGACCTCTTCGCCGACGCGGGATCCAACTTTGGATTCGGTGCCCTCATGGGCGGTCTCGGTGGAGTCTCGGGACTCAAGGGCACAAGCTCGCCGAACAAGCTGCTAGGCATCAACAAGTTCGAAGGCTCGTTCAAGCTCAGGGCATTCACCGGTCTTCGCGCAGTGCTCGCCCCGAAACCGACGAATCCTTGGGCAATACCCGGCATAACCAAGCAAATTCTGTCAGCAACTGTGAGTAAGACTAAAGGGTTGGCTTCGTACGGCTACAAGAAAACTGGCCTGGATAAGAAGGTCAATGCTAGTTTGAAATCATTCGGGAGAAGTTTGTAAGAAATGCATAAACAGGACTGCAATTGGTCACACATTCACAGTGGCTATTTGAGTATTATTACTTTGAAGTATCACTTTTGACGTGTTTACTGCGTCGGCCGAGTCAGTTAAATGAGGGAGCATCACTTAATACGTAAAATTGAAGTCGCCAAGTTCTTTATTTCCTCAAAGAGGCGGCCCCAGTAACTGTTCGCGGGACTGAACCACGGAGTTGGGACCAGAATAAGTCAGACAGAGATAAAAATCACAGACACCTAAATTTACATTTGACGGTGCATGTAACTTTTCATTTTGTTCTTGTCAATCGTTTAGTTTAGGCCGAGAGAAGATTTCACAGCTTCTCCCTTCTCGTACCATTCGAAAAACTTGGTACCCTATAGCCAGTCACTAGAGTTGTCGTCCGTTGCCGCAAGTATTTGGCTCAACTTTCAATTGATGTTGCAACTTCAGTGTCGTCGCAAATATAAATACAGGCACACTGGTCCTACCCGCTTGCGTTCGGTAATGACATGGTACACATGGCTCATATCTGCAAAGCCCAGTCGGGGACAATTGCATCTCAAATGCACCGTCCAATCCACCCCGCAAAAAAAACGGCCGTCTTCTCCTTGACTTATGCCGATCGCCAAAACGCCATGGAGGTCGCGGCAACAGCCAACGATACCTTCAAATAAACCGTCGTCCAATGCCCGAATCACGAAGTACGGAAAGAAATTACATTTCGGCCTCCTCCGCCAACGCTTTTTTCTCGTCCCGAATAATCTTGACATGGCGCTCATAGAAGTGAAGCATCTACTTGTGTTAGTATTGAAACAGGTCACACTGACGAACGAGAAAGAACAAACCTTCTGGGGACACTTCTTGTAGATGATATCCGTGTTGTGCTTCGTTTTCTGGCCGTTCTTCCAAATAAGATAAACGATCAGTTTGCCACTGCCCTCGTCTTCGCAAGCGTCAATCGTTTCGATCTCGTCTTCCCAAGAGCCTGCGGGAGGGCTCCACTTCTTCGCTGTTGCAGGGGGAGTCGTTTCGGCGGGATGAACCCCATTGTGTCGCGATCGCTTCGTCGTCGTGCTGGGGGTGCCGCCGTTCGTTGTTCGCCGGCGCTTCTTGGTTTTGGCGGCCTTGGTTGATTCCTCAAAGATCTTATCTCGTCCGCCAATTGAGTCAAAATAGATGTCGAGAATCTCCTCGGCGGATTCCCTAAAGAGAATGTCAGCGAAAACCGAAACAAAGAGTGGTGTCGGGACCTACTTGAGATTTGCCTCGGGCTCCCATGTCAAGTCCTTTTTGCTTTCATAACCCTCCCACTTGACCTGGAACTTCAGACTACCCTGGAAGAAAATCAGTTATGGACCTAGTTGAGTTGAGTGCAGCTTGCTCACATCCTCGTCAATGTTGTGGTCCTTGATCGTCTCGACTATGAACCTGCAATGATCGATGAGTATCGCATGAATGTGCACTGAAGTTAAGTGGCGTACACGTCTTCATCCAGGCCTTCCTCATCTGAACCCATATCTTCGTCCCCCTCGTCGGCAGAATCGCCATTGGGAGCTTCGACTTCATCGTCGTTTATGTCGGAAACTGGATCGATGGAGGGGGCCGAGGCGGCCTTTCGCGTGGGTCGGACCGGGGCCGTAAACTCGGACTGATCCGAGGAATCATCGTCGCTCAGTGCTGCGCAATGATCAGCTTTTGACCTAGACCGCTGAGAGGCGGCTTGGTGTTGAAGGGGGGCGTCCGGAGTGGAAGCGCGATGCGACCAGGATGTTTTGTATGCGACGAACACGCGACGACGCGAAGTTGAGGGAATGCACGAGGGCGAATAATCTTACCTGGTGGCATCTTGAAGGTTGCAACTATGAGGTTTGCAGCAGTGCCGAGCCTCCACGCGAGATGATGTGTTATGAGCTTGTGTTTGCTGAGGTTTGGCGGGCTGGCAGCAAAAACATTGGCACACACATGAGGCAGCTGTCTACCTGCATGGCGAGCTCCTTCCCATTAGCTTGGGTTGAGGGGCTGAGTGTGGCTCAGTTATTGTGGCGCAACTCCACGTGACTGACATTGTCACTGACGTTAAGCTCGACCTGAGGAGTGCGCCCAGACCACGCTGGATCAATATGTCTCTGACCTGCTTGACGAGTCTCAATCCTGCCGTGTTTCCTCGCCCCATCATGCCATGTTTTGGGGTGATGCCCAGCCGCTCCATTGTCTCTTGCTAATTAATTGAGAATCCTGCCTCTTTATGGGATTGATGGCGCCAGAATTCATGTCGAGGTCCAAGAGCAGAAGCAAATCTGGGACTAGATAAGCATAGGTAATAGGGGTTGAACAACCGGCTGGGTTACGGAGTGCTGCCGTGAGCGGTTCTGACCAGACGCAATCTTTCACGTTAGTCTGTTGACTCTGAACCTGTGTTGATTGCGCAGGCGTAGCAAAAGAAAGCAGAGAACCACATGTTGGTCCGCCAAACTGCCAGACTGAGACTGACACCCTGAAATGTATAAGATATAATTGCTCTTCCGGGTGTTAGCCTGCCTGCCCATACGAGGATTAAACATCGACCAAGTGTCAATGGATCGTAGCCAGGGGAATAGTGCACGCCTTTGACCGTCGGAAGCTGGCTAGCTCTGGTGGCTCCTCTGATGCTTTGCCTCCCTAGGTTTAGTTGCCGTACACGCGTAGCCCCTAATGGGCGCCTTTTGCGGCTTTCTTCAGGGGTAGAGAGGGTCAGCGTTGGCCACAGGCCACCAATCATCGACGGGGGTCCACGATCCGTGGCATGGAAAGCTACGCGATAGCTTGCCATCTAGTGTGTTCGACGCGTGGGTGCACATCTCGCGGGCTGTTCTTAATAACATGGCGTTTCTGGAGGGAAGGATAAGGGCTGAAGACACCATGCGTGAGGGATTTCAGCTGCAGCATGTAATAAAGGAATACGGCGACTTGTTCTGCAGTGGTAAAGGGGTATGCAAGCTTCACCGTGTCTCGGACAAGGATGTCGCAGGTTGGCTCTTGAACGACCGCGTGGTCGGTGCCACCCATGCCCCTGGCCATGGCCAATCCAGAGAGTTTAGCGCCGTGAGACTGCCGATGCCAGCGTCCTGTGATTGCTGGCCCTACAGGGGCCGGCTGGGCCCTGCTGTCTCCCGTCCACCCGACTTTGAGACCGGACCGTGTTGGGGCGACCGTCCTTGGACCGAGAGTTGCCTCTCCGTCTGTGCGGGGAGGACGCAGCGTCTTCCGGGCGCGATGGGGTTGATCTGTGATCTCCCCGAGTGGGCGGAGACAGCTGACAGGAGGCGAAAAGGAGACCGGACTGGGCGCCATGCAGAAGTTGAATTAGACGCAAGCAAAAAGGCAAGGTAACGTCCAGAGGCCGCATGAGTGATGCAGACCTAACAGGCGGACTTTTGAAGACGAGCCAATCCCACTCCTGGACGCCACCGGCACGGCATAGATGATGACAGCACCGACGTGTCTCGCTGGCAAGCATCCGGCGGGTTGCGTTGTCGTATTGGCACCTCTGGTCAATAGGTCACAGGCATTGGATGCTGCGACTCTGCGAATGATGAGTTGCGAAGCATTCGGCCGTCGTTTGGGCTTGGGGAGAAGAGGGCCCCAACAATCTCACCGTCCCAAGCACTGGTCCTCAGTGGCAGTTGCTCGCGCCTCGTCTCCTGACAGCCTTGGATCTAGGGCGCCCATCGGTATCCATCCATCCACCCATCCCATTTCGCCGTCCTGGTCCTTGGTTGGGCGTGGCCGAGAGCCGCAAGTGCCGACTTCTTCGCTCAACCCTGTCGGCGCTGCACACGAGCCCCGGTAAGGGGAGTTGGGCCTTGGTGACCCTGGCCTCGTCCAGGGCATGCGGGCAGTGACAGCTCGACGTATCGATCGACTCGCCGGTCCCCGTCTTTCCCCCAGAGGCTCCCCGACGTGCCCAGCAGAGCATTGACGCGGAAGAGAGGTCTAGGGGCGCTAGGACGACCTCTCGAGAGCGGCCGATCAGCGCTAAGCGAGAGGCGGGAGGAGACGCCCAGGGCAGCGGCCATGGGAGGGGACGGGATGGGGGAGACTCAGTGGACGGAGTGGACGCTTCTCCAACGGGAAGGCCCCTAAACTCCAGGGATCCGTTGGTGCTAGCGGCGCCAATCTGGGGGTCCTTGGAGGGGACCGCTGGGGCCTGCTGGGGCCCTGCTAGGGGCTTTGGGGGGGCAGCTTTCGGGGGGAACTTTGTTGGATCCGCCCCTGAGCGAAGGCTTTATTTAAAAAAAAATAATTAAACCCAGTGATACTGGACGGCTTCCCCTTACTACTACGTACCCTCTGCCCCGGCGGATATCAACTCCGAGTCTTCTTGTCTTTCTCTCCTTCGCCCCATGTCCCGAGTCTCTCTCTGCTAGGTGGCTCACCTTGTTCCCTTCACCTTTATTCTTGGAGGTCTCGGCCCCGACACGCTCGTTTCCCACTTCTTCGTCGCTCTCTCCCTATGATTCTCGGCCTTCCTGCTCCCCCACAGGAGCCGCACTGCTACCGCCGCAGACGTACAACAACTGCTTCTTCTCTCTCGTAGCCGTGAGGCTCCCACACTCGTTTACACTTAATCCGTCGGCCCAGAATATCCTTTATAATGTCCGAAACCGCCTCCCAGACCGCCGACTCGACCACCCCCAAGGCCAGCGCCCCTAAGGACAAAGCCTGCCCATACTGCGGACAGGCCTTCACCTCGTCCTCACTTGGCCGCCACCTCGACCTGTACATCAAGGAGAAGAACGCCAAGCCTCCGGATGGCATCCACGATGTCGATGCTATTAAGAAGCTCCGAGGGGGCATCACCAGACGCCAGCCCCGAGGGTCGCTTGGTGGTAGGCGAGAAGCCTCGACCCCTATCGGCACGCCCAAACCCTCGGGAATGAAAGACACTCCCGTCCCGGAAAACGATGGATACAAAAGCCCCGCGATTACCAAGGATGGCCAGTTCGTGGTAGATTCCAGCTATAAATTGCCCTTCCAGCCGACCTGGGAGGCAACGGGTGTCATAAATGACATTCCCAAGAAGGGTAGCTGGGAAGGGGACTCTACCCCCGAGCCCATGAAGCGCCCAGGCATGCAGCGAGCCGTGAGCAAGCAAGCCATTCAGAAGGCCCAATTCGATGTGAAGCACAAAATGACTGATGCCATGGATAACGCTCGCGCAGCAGAGTTGGCGTTGCGAGAATTGCTTTCCTCATGGAGGGCAGCTAGGTACGCTCCCGCCCCTGATTATCATCCTTGGACGATAGCTAACTTGGAGCAGATTGCAACTCGACACCAACTCGATGCCCTTCGAATTCGACCCCCTGTCCCTTGACTTCCCTGCCCTGACGCTCCAATGCCTCCAACCGCCACCGACACTTTTTTCTTCAACCCAACATCCCACATCGACTTCATGGTCTGTCCAGTCACCGGGACAGCGTGAGTTCGATGCTCTCCGATCATACTTCCAGGCGGAATTCCGAGCCTGGAAGCTGACCTGTACTTCGGCGACTTCATCTGCCGCGGAAGAATCAACATATCCTCCCAACATGGGTCCCTATCGAGATTTGCATGAGGCAGTTCGAAATGCGGAACAAACTGCCGAGAATCTCGAAGCACAGGTCAACGAGCACCTGGAATCTGCGTACACAGTATGGGACTCATTACCTGACCAACGGCGCCAAGAGCTATGGATTCTGGAATTGGCAAGGAGCGTTGGCAGAAAACACAAGGAGACAGAGAAGATGAAACAGGAGCATCACAAATTGAAGCAGGAGAATGCCAACCTCAAGTCTCAGGTTGAGCAACTGAACCGGTTACAGCAGCCCCGAGAATTCAAGATTTCGCAGCCAATGACGGTACCGATGGAACGGGAGCTCCTCACTGTACTTCTCGAGCAAGGCGTTAAGGGTGGAAAGGGGATAGGCTTCGGTTTGGAGGACCCTCAAGTTGAGTTGAGTTCGATTGTGTCGAAGTCAATTGAGCGGTGGAAGAAAGTCATCACATCTACACGAGCCAGCACGACTGGTATGAATGCCCAACGGTCGCTGGATCAAACGGCACAGCCGACCGGAGGAGCTACCATTAATGGGCATACCCAGCCTACGCGCCAGGTTCAAACGCCGGCACAACCTCCGCCTCAGGTGCAGACTCCCCAGCAGCCGGCGCAGCAACAGCAACAACCACAACAACAACAGCAGCCGCAGCCGCAGCTCAAAAGGCTATCAACGACAAGCACAAACGGGGGCATGAGCGAACATACCACAGGCTCAACCACCACGACTGCTCCACCCTCCATCGAAGAGATGAGCGACCAGGATGCTGACGCCGAGATGGAGGACGATGACAGCTTCGCCATAATGAACGCCTCACCTGCCAAACCCCCACCTCCTATTCAACAACAGGCCACCCTTGAAGTCCCCCGGACGAGAGGGCCCATCCAACAACGCGCAAACCCAGACCCCCGATTCATGATGCCGAATGGCAATGCTAGTCCGGTGGGAAGGACGGCGATTGCGATGAGTCGGTCGATGCCTAATATGAACATGGCTATGCAAAACAGTGCACTGCACGGAGGAGACATGGGCATGGCTATGCAAGGAGTGCGAGGGGATCCCATGTATATGGAATGAGACACCAAGGTGACACCAGGTATCAGAAGTCTCCGTCGAGAGGCGAAAGGGTTGCTTGGAGGGCTGACAAGGATATTATAATGACCAAAGACTCACAGAGCGTAGTTTGGCTTGCTCACGATGTGTTAATACGAACACTATTGTACATTGACCGTTTGACCCTTGTTTCGCGCAGCCTACTTGCTCGTCTAACCGAAAACCAGTCATCTCAAGGGTGCTCGCAGAAGAACGCCCCCCGATTATGGCGGGGCTGAGTCACAGCTGCTGTGACTGAAAATTTACCCCGCGGTTGTGGCGCGCAGACATATATTTTCTGCCCCTCAATGCCCTGACTCTCCACCAGACTCACACCGGACTCATTTTGTCGTCTAACAGATTTTGCGGCACGACAAGATACCAGCTTTCTCGTTAGGCTGTCATTCACGCATAACACCAACGAGCGAACCGAACCGCAATCATGGCTGACGCCGCTGCCCCCCCGACCGAGCAGGTCGCCAACCTCCACCTCGACGAGGTGACGGGCGAGCGTATCTCCAAGACCGAGCTGAAGAAGCGTCAGAAGGCCCGCCAGAAGGAGGAGGAGAAGAAGAAGAAGGCCGCCGACCGACCCGCTTCCGCGGCTCCCAAGAAGCCCGTCGGTGGTGAGGCTGCTGAGAAGGATCTCACCCCGAACCAGTACTTCGAGATCCGATCGCGGACCATCAACAAGCTCCGCGAGACCAAGACCCCGAACCCCTACCCCCACAAGTTCAACGTCACCTACGACCTACGCAAGTTCGTCGAGGAGTACAGCTACCTCAAGTCTGGCGAGCACGCCAAGGACAAGATCATCCAGCTTGGTGCCCGAATCCACGGCAAGCGATCCTCAGGCTCCAAGCTCGCCTTCTACGATGTGCGAACGGAGGGCGTCAAGGTCCAGGTCATGTGCCAAGCCCAAGAGGTGCGAGAGGGCGCTCCCTCTTTCCAGGACCAGCATGAGCACCTTCGCCGAGGTGATATTATCGGCATTGTCGGATACCCTGGCAGGTTGGTACACAGCGGCCCAACCGAGTGACGAGATACTGACTTTGGATAGAACCGCCCCCAAGACCAAGATCGAGAAGGGTGAGGAGGGTGAGCTGTCAATCTTCGCGACTGAGGTCATTCTCCTGACTCCTTGCCTCCACGCCCTGCCCGACGACCACTACGGCTTCAAGGATGTTGAGCAGCGCTTCCGTAAGCGCTACCTCGATCTTATCTGCAACGAGAAGTCCCGCAACGTCTTCATCACCCGATCCAAGATGATCACCTGGATTCGCCGATACTTCGATGAGCGCGACTTCGTCGAGGTCGAGACCCCCATGATGAACCAGATCGCCGGTGGTGCCACGGCCAAGCCCTTCACCACCCACCACAACGAGTATGACATGCAGATGTTCATGCGTGTCGCCCCTGAGCTGTACCTCAAGATGCTGGTCGTTGGTGGCCTGAACCGAGTGTACGAGATCGGACGTCAATTCCGAAACGAGGGTGCCGATCTCACCCACAACCCCGAATTCACCACCATTGAGTTCTACGAGGCCTACGCCGATGTTAACGACCTGATGGAGACCACCGAGGACATGATTTCGGGACTTGTCAAGTATCTGACTGGCGGATACATCACCAAATTCCACACCCAGAGCGGCGAGACCTACGACGTCAACTGGGAGAAGCCTTGGCCCCGATACCGAAATGATCCCCACGCTCGAGGAGGCTACCGGCGAGAAGTTCCCTCCTGGTGACCAGCTCCACACCAAGGAGACCAATGACTTCCTCCGAGGTATCCTCAAGAAGATGAAGCTCGACTGCACACCTCCCCTGACCAACGCCCGCATGATCGACAAGCTGGTCGGCGAGTTCATCGAGGAGAAGTGTGTCAACCCCTCTTTCATCACTGGCCACCCTCAAGTCATGAGCCCGCTGGCCAAGTACCACCGCGAGATCCCCGGTCTCTGCGAGCGATTTGAGGCCTTCGTCTGCAAGAAGGAGATTGCCAACGCCTACACCGAGTTGAACGATCCCTTCGACCAGCGTCTTCGCTTCGAGGAGCAGGCAAACCAGAAGGATCAGGGTGACGACGAGGCACAGCTCATCGACGAGAACTTCTGCACCTCGCTCGAGTACGGTCTGCCCCCTACCGGTGGTTGGGGCATGGGCATTGACCGCATGGTCATGTTCTTGACCGACAACTACACCATTCGTGAGGTCCTTGCCTTCCCCTTCATGAAGGATGACACCACGGAGAAGAAGGAGAAGCTGGCGGCTGAGGAGGTTGGCATTGAGCCCATCCCTGTTGAGGGCATTGGTAAGTCGGGATGGTCAACTACCCGAAGTCCAAGCTAACATCACTTTTTAGCTCACAAGTAAAGATATGGTTTGTTTAGGATGATGGATACCGCGGTCTGGTCAACGCTTATGAGGTCACGCATGGTATTTAAATAGTCATGGTGTCAGTTGTGACCACAGATTCATGATGTAGAAAAAAAAAAGGGATTCTGATTTAGAAGGCTTGTTATGTGAAATGCCATCTAGAGCTGAGTTTGTCTTTATGTTCATCTAGCATCGCGAAGCTGGGCGGCCACAGCCCGTCATTCCATCATCACTCCTCATGCCGCCTGTTGGTTGGTCTAGTATTATACACTTGTTGATATTTTACAGTCGTGTTTGTCGGTGTGCAATCACCCCACCATCATGCCATTACTTAACCAGCTGCTTCACGCGCTGCTCCAGGAGGCGCAAAGTAGGCTTGGGAATATGCAAACGATGAGCCAGGATGAGTGCCATGGTCAGAACACCGAGGGCACCGGCCTGGTGGGCGGCGCCAAGGTGAATGGGGACCATGTAGATGAGGGTGCTGATGCCCAGAACAACTTGAATGGAGACGGTGTGGAATAGACCAGCGGAACCTCGCTTGATGTTGCTGGGGAGGATAGGAGAGAGCTTCCTGGTGCGAGCGTAGATGAAGAGGGAAAGGATGGCGCAGAAGGTGGAGACGGCGAGAATTCGGTGGTTCATCTGGACGGTGCTGGGGTTCTCAAGAATGTTGCGCCACCAGAGATCGGAATGGTCCTCCTTGCGGGAGTAGAAGGTGTCGAAGAGCTCATTCTTGGGGGGGAAGATGCCGAGACCCATCTTGGGGAACTCGTTGTAGATGAGACCAGCATCGAGACCAGCAACCAGACCGCCAGACATGGCAGTGATGAAAGTCAGGGTAGCAACCGCAAAAACAGAGCGTCGGAAGGTGGTCAGGCCAGGATGGCTCATACCCTTGATGGTCTTGAGGGCCGCCTCAGGGTTGGCGAGCCAGCGGTGGGTACGGAGGACTGCGAGACCAGAGATGAGCATCCAGGAGTAGCAGATGAAGGCAGTTCCAAGATGGGTGGTGAGGCGGTACTGGGAGACGCGGGGGTGCGATCCAGGAGCGAACAGATCATCCTTGAGACCAGACTTGACCATCCACCAGCCGATGATGCCCTGGAAGCCGATCAATGCGGAGATGCCGAGGAGGTTGCCAGCCATCTTGGGAGTGACCTTGCGGCGGGCGATGAAGTACAGCGTGGGAAGAACAAAGGTCATGCCAATAAAGCGACCCCAGAGACGATGGAACCACTCCATAAAGTAGATTTTCTGAAATTCCTCGAGGTTCATGTGGGGGTTGAGCAGCTTGAACTCGGGGGAGGCACGGTACTTTTCGAACTCGGATTCCCAGTCGGCTTTGGACATCGGGGGCATGGAGCCGGTGACGGGTCGCCATTCAGTGATACTCAATCTGGTTTCCATGTTAGCCTCGGTTGCTTGGCAGGGGAATTGGCTCAGGCCACCCTACCCAGACTCGGTCAACCTCGTCAGGCCACCGAAAACGACAATACCAAAGACGCTGACAGCGCTGCCAATGAGCCAGTATCCTACGCTCTTGGAGGAAGCCTTGGGCCAGGAGCTCTTGGCCGCCTCGGAAACGCTCGGGGCGGACCGCGCAGCAACCTGTTCGGCTATGTTGGCCGCGGGCTTGGCCATGGCGGCGTCGGCATACGACCGCGATCTGACGATGTTGAGGATGCGCGAGGGCATTCCCACGGTGCGCGGGGCCTGGCGGAGGCATTGGTTGCAGACGAAGAACTTGGGCGCCGAGGCCGAGGCCTGGAGGAACAACCTCCGGAACCCGGGGGCGAGGGACGCCATTGTTGAGGGTGCGGATTGCGGGTTATGGCAAAAGAGAGACCGGTGTTGAAGGAGAAGGGGAGACGTTCAAGTTATACGAGACCGACAAATTCAAGTACGCTGCCACATCCGATGGGTCTCGGCGCTCGCGCTCTCGGAATTCCAGTGCACCCGCCCCTAAATTTATAAGGTCGACCCTGGAGAGACAATGGTGCGCTGGAATAAGGCGCCGTTGATAGGCGGTACCCGCTGTGTAGCTCCGCAGGGGTCCCCTCCCAGACCCACCCCTCACCGCCAAAATTTTGCATGGCAGAAAATTGGAAAAAACGCCCAGCCCACCAAGCACCGAAGGTCGCAGCTTCAAGCCGGATTCGCGATCCCACGACGACGACCAGACCCACCATCGCAATCTGCACATTCATCCCTCTTCGCACAAGATGGGTGGACGACAGGCCCATGGCCGCAGCCTGACCGCAGGTCCCAAGGCAAAGACCAACACCAACAAGAAGTCCAAGGCCCGGTCGCAGAAGAATGCCCTGGATGCCTTTGGCATTGCCCAGGAAAAGTTTGCCCCGAAGCAGAAGCAGACGCCCCGAGCGAGAGAACTAGATGTCGAAATCGAGAGGAAGCACGGTCGGGACAACGAAGACGAAGAAGACGAGGAAGAAGAGGAAGAGGAGCCCCAGAGGAAGAAGGCGAGGCCCAGTCGATCCGCTGGTGACAATGCCGACGACGGTAGCGACAGTGAGGGAAATGAGTGGCGACTAGGAGGTCTGCGGGACGACGACGAGGACTCTGAAATTGAGAGTGACGATGCTTTTGGCGACAGCGACGAGGAGAAGATGAAGGGATATTCGTTCCGCGGGAGCAAGTCGACCCAGAAGGTAGGCTGTCTCACCACAAGGAGGTCAGGGTTATACTAACAGATGAAAGGACGACGACTCAGAAGATGACTCTCAGGATGACGAAGGAGAGACTCTTGGCGCGGAAGCTATCGACCTGGCAACTGCACTCGACCAATTCGAAGAGTCTTCGGAAGAGGAGCCCGATAACAAGGAGCAATCCGGCTCTTCCGACTCAGACGATGATGCCTCCGACGAGTCAGAGGAGGATGACGATGACGACGATGACGACAGCGAAGACGACGAGGCAAACCCGGAGAAGCTGCACGCTCTTCAGGGGTTGATCGCCGGCTACGGAGGGGAGGAAGAGGAGGACAAAACCAAGACCAAGTCAAAATCGAAAATTAGCCTCAGCGACCTGGGCCTGACCGGCATCAACGACCAAAACGTGAAGAAGTCCATGAAGCTCCTGAATAAGGAGGAGAAGGAGACACGCCCTGGCGCCGCGAAGAAGTTGGACATTCCTCTGGCGAGGAGGCAGCAGGACCGTCTGGACCGGAGTGCCGCCTACGAAAAGACCAACGAGACTTTGGATCGATGGAACGAGACTGTGAAGCAAAACCGAAGAGCAGAGCATCTCATCTTTCCTCTCCCCCAGAACTCGGCGACTGCCGGCTTGGATACGACCGAGATCCAACCCCTTAGCACCAAGAAACCGACCAATGAGTTGGAAGCTGCCATCATGGGCATCATGGAGCAGAGTGGTCTGTCTCTCGACAAGCCCCAGAAGCCACGAGAGAAGGAGATTGACGAGGAGGGTAATGAGCTATCCCGAAAGGAGGCTCTGGCTCGCAAGCGCATGGAGCGTGAGCTGAACTCGCGAGAGACGAAGCGAGCGGCGCGTATCAAGAAGATTAAGAGCAAGGCCTATCACCGCGTTCACCGAAGACAGCGTGAGCGTGATGAGATTGCCACCAAGGAAGCCATGGAGGAGGCTGGCGAGATCGACTCAGAGGAGGAGCGCGAAGCTCAGGACCGCCGACGAGCCCTCGAGCGTGTCGGCCAACGTCACAAGGACAGCAAGTGGGCCAAGATTGGAGGAAAGGCGAAACGAGCTGTTTGGGACGAAGACTTCCGCACTGGACTCATAGAAATGGCGCGCAAAGATGAGGAACTTCGACGGAGGAAAGATGGTAGATCCGGATTGGATGACGACTCTACTTCCGATAGCGGCTCGGATAATGGAGATGCGTCGCTGCGACGGCAGCTTAAGGAGCTGGAAGAGGAGGACGAGGAGCCTCAGACCGGACTGATGAGCATGAAGTTCATGCAAAAGGCAGAGGCTGCCAAGAAGCAAGCCAACGATGCCCTCGTCAAGCAAATTCGACGAGACCTAGACGGGGACGAATCAGATGACTCCGATGACGATGAGAGGGAGGAAGTCGGCCGTCGACAGTATGGCGCCGCCGAGGGGAAGCCATTCACACCCGCTACCGAATCCTCCAAAGCTTCCAAGAAGCGCAGATCAGACGACGATGACGATGAGGTGGAGGTAACCACCAACTCAAAGGCAGCCGCGCCCAACACCACATCAGCCGATTTGACCGTGTCTACTGGTGCCTCAACCGCAGGAGCATGGTCCCGTGGCGAGGCTCGCCGCAAGAAGAAGGGCCAGTCTAGCGCGCGCATCGAGGACCTCGATCTCACGGCCAACGTCATCGTGGCCTCCCGGCCCAGCAAGTCCAAGCCCAAGTCCAAAGCCACAAACGGCACAACTCAGGACGACGCCGACTCTGATGCCTCAGAAACGGAGCAGCATCTCCCTATGGCAATTCGCGATCAGGAGATGGTAGCGCGTGCGTTTGCTGGAGAGGACATCGTGGGCGAGTTTGAGCGTGAGAAGGACGATGTGGCCGAAGCCGACGACGACAAGATTATCGACAACACGCTTCCGGGCTGGGGTTCGTGGGTCGGCGAGGGTGTCAGCAGCCGCGAGCTGAAGCGCCACCAGGGCCGCTTCTTGACCAAGGTCGAGGGTATCAAGAAGAAGAACCGCAAGGATGCCAAGCTGGACAAGGTCATCATCAACGAGAAGCGGGTCAAGAAGGTAAGCAGCTCCCTCTCATCAACTCTTACATATACCCTCGCGAGGAACAAATTGCTAACATTCTCGACCAGAACGACCGTTATCTTTCCTCACAGCTCCCTCACCCCTTCGAGTCACGCGAGCAGTACGAGCGTTCGCTACGCCTGCCTGTTGGACCCGAATGGATGACCAAGGAGACGTTCCAGGACAGCACTAAGCCTCGTGTGTTGATGAAGCAGGGCGTCATTGCGCCCATGTCCAAGCCTATGATATAAACAATAGACACTGCTGCAACTACTGGCAGGCCCTCATCCTAAATATCAAAATTTCTTCCCTTCCAGGTTCTGTCGTTGTCTATCGTGATGACAATCTCTTGAATATGAGGCTTTCACTGACACGCCAGCTGGGGCCAGTCTACCACCAGCTTGACTGCCAAGCCTCGGTTCCTCCTGTTGCAGTTTCGGACTACTGAGAGGAGGCATGAGTCAACGGTTGGAGCCGGTCTTTGGAAGGAAGCCAGGATATTTGGAGGGAGGTTTTATCCGGCTAGCAGGGCGGAGGTCAACCCAACCTCAGCCTGGCCTCTACAGTTCCACCCCTAGCTACTGTAAAAACTCTAGATAACCGGTGGTGGTTAAAGACAGGGGAGTATTAATAAATGAACAAATAAAAACGATTGCTTTTACTACAGAAGGATATAAGGCTTAGCACTCATACCGACTGTTGGCTGACATAGGCTCAGCTGACAAGCTATTAGTATGACTACTGAGCTTGGGCCGTGATTACCTCGATGACCATGGTAGACAACCTAAGCCGCTGTACCCAAAACTCTCACTAGACCTCAAAGACTGACTAATAAACTCACGCAATCGATCTTGCGTGGTTAGCCGTGTGCTAATCGATGTCTTGAAATAATCATCCTAGCTACGAGCGTGGTAGCGGATAAATCGGGCGAGGATATGTCTGGCCCTAGGGAAAAGCATTGAGGCGAATCCTAAGTATGCGTTTGTTTGAGGAAGCTGTATAAGCGCTGAGGCTTACTCACTTAAACGGCTATGTAAACATGCCTATTATCATCCATACAACCACCAGGTAAGCCAATAGCTGGCGTTTCTTTGATAAATCCCGATCGCTTTCATCACAAATCGGATCCAATGATTGCCATGTACACTGCGTTTTTTCACAAGGTCCGCAACCTTGTTTACAACCTGCGAATTGCTCATCTATGATCTTCGTTTACGTTCATATGGTGGAACTGATATCCCAGTTCGCTGCACCACTACTGTCATTTCGATATCAGATGCCTGTTCAACACTAGGATCAAAGCCATCCCCTACCACACGTGCCCAGCGTCTTCGCTGGGGTTGGTGGTAGGTGTCTTCTTAAGAAGGAAAGAGCCGAGGACGCCTAAAAAGCCCACTGAGGTGCCTTGCGGCCTGAGCATCCCAACCACTAACCCTAACAGGAAATCGACGATTCGCCTATGATCTTGTTGGTGATGAGTGTAATTGCGTGCTTGCAAGCTGCTCTAGTGCTGCAGGTAAGACTTTGCCGTGTAATATGTGGCTCTGGCTGTTTGCCTCGTGACGCAGTGGCTTAGTTGCACATGTTCTGCACGATAATCGTACGTCGGGCTTTGGTGCGGGGTTTCGGCTGTTGCCTCACTCTCCATCTCGGCTGAAACGAAAAAGGAAGCCAGAGGACAAAAGAAAGCAAGGGCAGTATGAAGTAACTTACAATACTTGATATGGAAACCCGAGGGTGTTACAAGGGAGACGATCGTTTTTACGTCACACTAGCTTTGATCTTAAGACATAAAATACATTTGATATATCATGGCAAGCTACTGTACTACATAGATGATTGAACGGTCGGGAACAATAATCACAAATCAACAGTTTCTTTACAGCGGCGTCTTATTCGAAACAGCTATTTTTAACTAGATGGGTTCCTAAGAGACAAGCAGCCAAACAGTCTGGCCCACCCCTTTCGCCCTCTTTGAGGACCGACTCTTCCTGATTCTCTTGCCGCCCATCTCCCGACTTTGCAGCCTGACAATATACAAAGAGAAAAGGAAACCAAAACCACGCAGAGGCGTACTAAAACGAGACAATCCGGACCTTTTTCTTGACATAATGAAAACACGGGCGTTGATACGCAATGTAATGTTATCGATCCTTTGATCCTCTCCAACCACTCCTCAACCTAGATTCCCATTCCCCTCCTTTGTCTGCGAGTTCCGTGCAGCACACATCTCCTACTAATACACGGGCGAAAAATGAACCAAAGAAATTAGCACGGGCAGAGCCGGATGGGGTTTATCTTGGATGTATGATCGTATGATACGACCAGAGTTTCTACGCAGACCAAGCTGCGCATGTTATCAAAGTAGCAGTAGCTACTTGAACGTATCACATCGAGCGGCCTTGATAGGACCGAGTGGTTTGTGTAAGAGGATCGCGGCAGTGTAGGCGATCACAGTGGCAGAAATGCCTTAGAAGCCGCTGCCCATGGCACCGCTGGGGGTGGCGTAGAAGGCCAGGGCGATGATAGAGTAGAGTCCGAGGAGCATAGCGCCTTCGAGGTAGTTGGACTTGCCATCCTGGACAGTGTAGGTGACGACGAGAACCGAAACGGCAAAGGCGACAGTTTGGACTGTTAACAAGTAACGTTAGCACTTTGCGCATGGTGAACAGGTAGTACAAACTTACAGGTCTCGAAGTGGAGAGACATGTCACGGCCAATGATCCAACCGACAATAACGAGGAAAGGAGTGACGAGCAGAGCAATCTGGATGCTGGAGCCAATGGCAACACCCATGGCCAAGTCCATCTTGTCTCGGGCCGCAACCACGACGGCAGTGACATGCTCAGCGGCGTTGCCCACAATCGGAATCAAAATCAGACCGATGAAAGCCTTGCTAATACCAGCAGTCTCAACCAACGGGTCGATGCTTCCGACGAGGTAATCGGCGCAAATGGCGACAAGGATCGTGGTGACGACGAGAACGGCGCCGGCAGCAACGGGGCCCATCATGGGCTCCTCGGGCTCGTGTTCCTCTCCATCCTGGTTTTCGGCATCAAACAAGTTGCTGTGGGTGCGCAGTTGGAAAACGAGGTACAGGACGTAGAGCAGGAGAAGGATAATGGCGGTTCCGCGGGAAAGGGTGAGAACACTCTTCATCTTGTCCTCAGAGCCACTTTGGTCAAGGACAGCATACAGCTAGGGGGAATTAGTCAACATCCCCACGAGATTGAGAGTCAGTTGCAAGGTAACATACAGCAGCGGGAATGATGAGCGAGGCCGAGGCCAGAGTCATCATTGAGCAAGTGGTCTGGGCAGTGGCCGAAGAAAAGGTCTGCTCTGTGCCATTGCCCGACTCGCCACGGTGAAGAAGACCGCCGAGGAGGAAGCACATTCCCATAACCAAGAGTAGGTTGGAAAGAATGGATCCCAGCATAGAGGCTTGGACGACTTCGATCTGGTTATCCTTCAGCGCAACAATGCTGACCTATTTAACAGTCAGCGTCCCAATTCCCCAATTCACAGCAAGGGTAGAGTATAGGCGCACAATTAATTCGACGGCATTTCCAAAGGTAGCGTTGAGTAGTCCACCAAGGGTTTCACCCAGCTTGATGGAGATTTCCTCGGTCGCAAACGACAGCACGGCAGCGAGGGGGATGATGGCGAAGAAGTTGAGGGTAAAGACGACCGTTGGGCTCCAGCCCAGCTTACCGGCCGCGATGCCGATGGGCACCATGATAAGGAGGAAGTTGACATAGTCTACACAGTGGGAGGACCAGGTTAGCTGCGATTATGTAGAGCCGCGTTGGCATAGAGTCCCGTTGGCATAGAGCCCGTGGGGAGCTTCCAGGATAGATAAGTATAGTTTGGGGGCGCAAAACGTACTGCTCAACAAGGTGATCTTGGTGACGTGCCAGATATAGATGAGGCTCCTCAGAATGATATTTTCGTGCTCGAGACCCGGAGTGCGCTTGGAATCGAAGAAGAACATGAGGGCGCCAGTGCCGTGGCGGATGTGGATGTGGCCGTTGCCGTTGCCATTGGGGGCATGGCCGAGGGAGCCTGACGAAGTCTCGCCGTTGAGGAGCGGCGCAGACTCGTCTGGCAGGTGACTAGATTTGTTCGACATTGAGCGTCGGATGGAAAGGTTGAAAGATGGAAGAGCTGTTGATGAAGCGAATCAAGGCGCCGGCATGGTCAGCTATGAATGGTTCTCGGGTGTGACGGGCGAGAGGCGAGCGAGCGATCAAGAGTAGAAGACAGGCAGGCGGAGCAGGGATTCTGGATTTGTCCGGACGGTCGAGGAATTGCGACGGCGTGACTGGGGTGCTAGGATGTTGTGGTGGAGGGGAGGACCCTGGGCGCTTGTGTTTCTGGTTTGGGTCTTGGACGAGTCTTGTGGGCAGGGACCTCGTTTCGGCGTTGCTAGGACGTCGTTGGGGGTGGAAGGCCAAGACGGAGAAGTGTGGGAGGAAGGGAAAACGGCGGAAGAGGGATCGAAGAGATCGGAGGGAGCAAGGGAATGAAAAGGGCGGAAGGCTAATGGGAGGGGAAGCAACCAAGTAGAGCTAGTCACAGAGGTTGGGATGTGGTGGTAGCCGTAGCTCGACAACTTTGTGACTTGAGCGATCAGGTAGGGGTAGCTTGACGACTAGCTCACATGGACTTGCACCAGCAGCTCACTTGGTCGGCGGGAGTGGAGCGTGGAACATGTATTCCAGATGTTGCCAAGGTCGGTATGCAGCTTGCGGTATCTTGTGTTTCTGGCAGTGATCCGGGTGGCACCCGAGAGGGAGGGAAGGGTGGGAGAAGGTTTGGGGAGTGTGGCGTGGTCGACGAGCTAATCTCGACTCGATTCCTTGGTGTGGTTCTTGGTGTGGCTCTTGGTGTGGTTTCGGTCGGCTTGGAACAAACATCCAGATGGGCCAAGACAGAGACGATAGCAAAAGGGAAACTCTATTACTTACAAACCATGGTTGACCTTGTGGCTCGGCGGTTCCTGGCTGCTGCGGCTCGAGAGCAACGGTGAGGGTGGTGATGCTGACGATCTCTTTCTGGACAGATTCTGAGACCCGGAAGGCCGGTAAAAATGCCAATACCACTCGCCAGGAGGGGGTTAAGGGCAGCGAAAGGAGCGGTAGAAGGGGCACAGAAGGGCAACGAGTGTGGTTCACAGCGGCAAGCAGCGGCAGGTCGGGTCTCGGTCGCACTTTGCACAGCCTTGCGGATTGCAATCGGGTCAGTATCGCGGGCTGCGTTTGCTGCGTTGCTGGGATGATGTTGAAAGAGCTGAGGTGTCGAGTGTGAGGGTGAGCGGGTGTGGGAGGCCTCCTCCCCCCACAGTGCGCTGCTGCAGGTGGGCGGGCGGGCCTGGGCCTCGCCTTAGCACAGCAGCCAAGACCTCCCCTTCCCAGCGACGAAGCCACGGGCTACAGGCGGGTAGGTACTATGTAGGTACCGCCGCTGAGCACTGCTCGCATGCGGTGTGCCTGCTGCGTCCACTGCTGGTCCACTGCGCGTCCACGGCGGCACCTGTGCCGCTGCATCGACGGTGCGCGGCCAGTGGGGAGACCTCGCCGCGTATCGCCGCGGGCGCTGTATGATCTGGATGATGGAGGCACGGTGTCGACGCGCCACTGCTGAGCCAATGCCGCGCGCCGATGACACCCCCTCCGGTTGCACTCAAAGAATGCTCCCCCAAAAGGCCCGTCCCCCCAGAGACGGGTCTTGGAAGCAGGCACAGCGCTGAGGTCGCCCGTCGAGCATAACAATCGACCTACTTCCCACGCAGACTCCGTGCCCGCGCAGTGACTTACCGCCCAACCCGCTCTGGCGCCACCCCGCAAAGAAACCATGGCGCTGCACTGTCCCTAGCAACCAAACAGGGGATGTGTCACTGTCAGGTAGGTGGTCAGGCCAGTCAGCATCTGCCAGTGAGAGTGACTGCGACAGGGGGCGATAGAGCCAAGCCGCCGGTCAGTTGGGGCAGTGGGACCATTGGAACCATTGGCAATCGAGCACAAAGGGGCGGTGGCTTAGCAGCCCGAGGATGCGGCGAGAGCTCCAACAAGCTCTGACAAGCTCAGACAAGCTCAGACAGGGTGCCACATCGTGCGGCCTTGTTTCTGTCGGCTCGCCGAGTCAATTTCAACTCCCAGTCAATTCCAACTTTCAGTCGTGCCGCAGTCTCTTGCCGTGAGACGGTGAGACCAACCAAAAGCTTGTTTCTTATTTCCTCGCTCCTCGCTCCTCGAGCCTCGAGGGAGGGGAATCCCCCCCACGTGTAAGCCTCAATTGCCGTCTCGGGAATATGAAGCTTGAATTCGCAACTAGCGGCTATATCTCTGAATGGTCAATTATCGCGAGCCAACCATTCAACCCATCAACGTCGTCATCACCCGATCCATCACTGGGGCTCCCACTTACACATGTGAGATTCATCACCACCTGCGCCATTCCGGAGAATCCGCGCCCACTCCCCTCCAATCCTAGCTCAGGAACCTCCGAGGCAAGTCTGACTGGGTTCTCTCTCCCTGCCCAGGGTAACGATGTCACACGCACGCTCTCTATCGCCGCAGCAAGGAACAGGGGTTGCTGCGGCGGCCCCCCAGCAACCTTATCGATAACCGTTTCATCCCAACCATCCTTTGCCGCCCTTCGTATTGTCTCCAAGTAATATCAGAACCAACGCCGCGAGTGCTGAGCCATTGCACGGTTCACCAGCAGAGGCCACAATTACCTCCACCGCAGTTACGTCAATCGCTCAATCGCCTAAAACTCGTCAACCCACGGCCACGCACCGATCCATCAAATGTTAACTACTCCACCAAAAAAACGGGTCGCGCTTGGCACTCTCCACCAACAAGACTCATCAACCCAATCCCAGGGGCGGTGTTTTTTTTTGCCTCGTTTCCACTCTCCCTGGCAATCGAATCGTTGTGACCCTGGCGCCGATCGTTGGCTTGTCTGTCACTCCGCCCGTGGCATTGCTCCATCCTCCGCCTCATTTTCATGATGTCACCCTCCACCAGTGGTTGGCCCAGTACCTCCCTCTGCAGCCATTCCGGGGGATGTTCGGGAATGAGCTCTGTTTTGGTCTCCGTCTCCCTCTTCACGTTCAGACCACATCTTATATCGCCAAGACATTGGATACTACGTAATCTCCAATCGAATTTCTTTTAAGACAACCTCAGGTCACAAGGGTTAATTAAATATGTGCATTCTTGGTGGGAAACTCCCCTCTTCGTTATGGGAGTCGGCCTATCGCTGCTATTTTCGATTGCAATAGCATTTGATACCTACATGTTAAGGGAGACGTAAATATCCATTTCCTTGCAACTTTTGCCAAAAACTTATGGCACCGAGCTCGAAAGGTGATGTCACAAATCTACATGTTTAACATTGAGAACCAAGTCAGATTAGACTATCTCTCTCACGTCATGTGGTTAACTGGTTCCGTATTTCTGATTTTCGTCGTCTCTACCTAGGTGAGAAAGGGAGCCAACGTACTGACGTACTGCAACTGTAAAGCAAGAAAACACCAGAGGTAGGTGTGTATGAATGTGTAGTAGGTGGGTGATATCTAGTCTCCCCATCTCCTCAAACGCCGGCGCAGTGAAGTCCCATGAAGCCAAATATCTCCCTCGTCCAAAGTGTACAAAGCGAACTGTTGCCGAGGTATCACCCCATGTGCATCCAGTCTATACTCGTTTATCCCACTTCCCACCTCCTCGCATCTTACACCTGTCAATACTGACTGTCAATGCCCAAAACACCATGCTTGCTGTGGATGCTGATATCGATGCTTATGTCAAAATTCTCAAATCAGGATGCAACATCCTCGGCAGCCAGCGCTCATACCCGCACACTCGCACAAATCCATTAGCCAAAGTCTCGCCTGGACTTTTCACGCGCCATTAGCCGAGGTTGTCCCTTTCAGCTCTTAGATACTACCCAGAGCTGCATCAAATCGTTAGCATAGTTCATTTGCAAACCCATATCCACTCCTTTAACGCCTCATTTCACTCACCCGCTGCATACGCCATATACCATGTCTGCGACGCTCCACCATCAAGGTTGGTTGTCTTGAAACTCGACGAGGTAAAATAATCCCAGGCAACCTGGGGCTTAACTGTCGCGTAGTTGGCATAAATGATGCTCTTCCATGCATTGTCGATGGCGTCGATACGGCCGTTGCTGAAATAGGTGTCCCACTCCTGCTGAACGAATGTCTTTGACCGGGTGTACATGCTTGGTGCTCCAACGGGAATCATATGGATACCTTGGATAAATTCGATGTTGCTGCCAAAGAAGGTTGTGTGGTGGATCTTGTTCTCGAAGAGGATTCCGGCGACCTTGTTCCCGATAAAGTTGCTGGGTTGCGCTACGTTGTCGGTGGTGTAAAGGTAGGCTTGCTTAAATGTGCGAGCCTGGACGGCCAGTTGAAGGTTCGCTCTATTGTCTCGCCGTTAGAACCGCATCCTCAGCCTCGAGCTGTTTTGGAACATCAACTTACCGTGCAACCATGTTAGTATCCCCGATGACCTGTCCCCAACACTTGATAGCATGAGTAGCCATGACATCTTCGGAGCTGGATTCTTGGTTCTATCAGCGGGTTAGTAGATGTCACAAGCGACTCACACAGCGATATCAACATACCTTGCCGTCCCACTGGGCGTACAACCCAGTGGCCCAGCTGTGGCCGTGGTACCAGTCGAAGCTTCGAAACGCAGGGAAGTAGGGGTCAGAAGAGCTCGGGTTCGCGTAATCTCGGATCAACATGTTGACCCAAGCCTTATTGGCGGCGAGCCAGGTCTTGTCGTATTTGGCGATGTAGGCCGCAGCTAAAACATGATAGCCGTAATGGAAATGATGATCGTTGTAGTATGTGTTGCCAAAGTCAACATTGGGGTCGCCAGTTGTATAGGTCGCAGTCGAGACCACTCCACCCCAAGCACCTGCCAACGTCAATGTCTATCCAAGGAGTTATTTGAACTGGTTCTTTTGCTTACTCTCGTAGACCAGAGGATAGGTCTGCTTGTTAGTAACAAAGGTGTTGAAGGCCGTCTTGAGCTTCGCGACACCAGCCTGCGCAAGGGCCGTCTCCCCCAACATTTCATTGAGGACGTAGATAATCTGACCAAATTTTGCGAGGGCCTGAAACACATTAACCAACTCTCCTTTAACTCATAACAACAATTAGAACTCACCTTTCCACTGAAATACATCGACTCTAGGTCCGATTGTGCGACCATATCCTGGGAAATCTCAACCTGGGCTACAGCCTTGATGGCAGCCTTGGCCGTGGCAGAGAGAGCCTTGCGGGCTCCCTTCGTGGTGCTCCAAGGGAGGAGACCCATACTAGTAGCTAAACCAGTCTCGGTCATGGTCCAGGTGGTCCCCTTGACCAACGTAGCCAGGCCTTTGGTTGTTGTCTGCATCTTGACGGTGCTAATGACGCGACTAGTGGTGTCCGCGTTAAAGGTGGCGACGTGATGCGGAAGCGCGTGCATGTACAAGTTTCCAGTGGTGTGACCATTTCGGACGAAGTTAAAGCTGTAGGTGCCCACCGTTCCAGAAACAGAACCCGTCAGCTTGACGGTGCTTGGGTAGATACCAGCGCCATCGTCGAGCGCCGCCTCCGAGCCAGTTTGCTTGGTATCCTTGGCGATCTGGATAGTGCCGTAAAATTGATTGGCAGATTGAGCCAGGCCGTTGTTAACAACCGTTAAGCTCAAGTCCTTACCCTTGGATTTGTACGCATACAAACGCCAGGTCGTGCCATCCTCGAGGACAAAGTTGTACTTGATGACGTTGGTCTTGGGGTTCGTGGTCACCTTCGTCACAGTCTTGAAGTAAACAGCCGACTGGATCATGGGAGTAGCGCCGTTGAACTTGGCGGTGAAGAACTGCATTCCCTGGATGATAGGAAACTCGATCGCGACCGGTGAGCTGCTGGTCTTCTGAAGCTTGACTCGAGCCGAGAATGGTGTGATGGAGTCGACAGTCAGTTTAGTACTGGTGCTCAGCCCCACCGCGGAGATAATCATCGACTGGATGCCAACAGGGTTGATATAGAACGAGGCGGCGTTGTTATATTCGACATCTCCAAACTCCCTTTGACTCGCAGCGATGTGAGAAACAGAGATACCCCAGCTGGCAGACCCACCAGTACCACCAACCCAGGCAACGGAGTAGGGGAAAGTAAAGGTCGGCTGGAGCTGGTTGCCGAGGAAGAAGTTGGAGAAGAACTTGTTGGTCTGGAGAGGTCCGCTCTTGGTTATTCCCAAACGAGGAACAGGGTGATCCGACCGCGTGGAGATGACGGAGGGCGGCGCAGAGGTACCGATAGGGCTCGCAAAGATGTCGGCGGCGGCCCTCTCGACCAAATCCGTTTCCGTTTCCTCGCCCATTGTGGGCAGTGAGGTGCTGGTTTCCACGTCTCGCTTTTCCTCGGAAAGGGTGGCAGGTTGCAGGAGCGACGTCGGCTTCGGGATGTACTGCGTGAGAAGGGGGCCCTTCTTTTTATCTCCGGAAGCTTCGATTTTGGTGATGATGATACCGGTGGTTTGGGGTTCAACGTCCTCGAGAGAGGGCAGGACCTTGACGATACCAGTTGCGACGGTGCTGGTGCTAACACTGACGGTCTCGGTAAGGGGGATAATGTCTTCTGGGCCGTAGGTCGACAGGTAGTTGGACGTCTCAGCGTTGCCGCGCTTGTAGTTGCCGTCGCGCCTGTACTCGGCGTGGGAGTCTTCCCCGACGGCAACGTTGGGCTCGACGGGACCGGGGATGGTCAAGGCTTGAGCTTGTGTCAGCCAGAACAGCCATACTGGAAGAGAGTGAGACTTCATGATGGGCAAGACAGGACGAGGCTCTCCGGAACGAGAACTGCAGCCTGAATGAAACTGACAAGAACTCTCTTGAGGAATCGCAAGTGTAGATTAGGGGGGTCCATTGTTCAAATAGTTCCGCGCAGGGTCACGCCTTGGGCTACGGTGGCACTCAAGACCGTTCCACTAGTGCCAGGGCCACACACTGATGGGGCTAGAGGCATTGCGGCGTCGAGAAATGAAGGTGTCTCGCAGTGCGGGAGGGAGCGCAGTTCCTTACCTGGCTAGCCGAGAATCAACGCTCCGACACCAGGAGCAATAGCTCCAGACCCACAGAGATGCGCGGCCAAGACGGCACCGATGAGAATATTCACAGGGCTAGAAAGAGGGCTAGAAAGAGGGCCAAGTGGATTGGCTGGATTCGAGGAATGAAGGCGGACGGTGTGAAGCAGAGACAGGGGAGAAGTGTGTGTTCGGGGCGAGGTCCCGTTGGGGGGCCCCTATGTGGCCCGGTGCGTGCTCAGTGGCCAGTGGCCAGTCTCGTGCCCAAGCTCTTGGGACCTCCTGGGAGGGACGATCGGACGAGGCGTTCAAACTCGATCAGGGCAACTTCCACATTCCAACTGGCGTCTTAGTGACATGTGGTGGTAGGCGCCAGTGCAGGGTTGTGGATGGCCCGAGGTCGAAAGAGGCACAGCTTCTCCACAATCGTTCAGCCCAAAAAGCCTAGAGTGGGCGATGGGATCCATTCAAGCCCCGGTTTGGGCGCTAGCTCCCGGTACTATCGAATCGCCCGCCAACCGGCAGCGTCGTTTTTTGCGCTCGCCACGGCCAGCCAGGGGGGGATATGCAAATTACATTACCATTGTAGGCTGGCGAATCGAACCAGAGAATCTCGCATCTGCCCGAATCCTGGCCGGCATGGGAGCCTCGTCGCCCACACTAAGCGGTTGAATTATTGAAGTATCACGGCTCCGATGGTGCCCGACACTTCGCGCTTCTTCCTTTTGCGCCGTGATGAGTTGTTCATGCGATGTCCTCGACGTCGTTTTAATTACGTGAACGACAGTCATGAGCTCCAGTCAGCCTGTCCATGTCTCTGTCTGTTACAACCCAACCACTGCTACTCAACATCAGTTGCGCAAACTTGCGCAGCCCCTCGACAGCCCCTCGACAGCACACATCCACAGGGACTTGAGACATTGTCCTCAGTTGACCAGCCTGCGTGGTCAAATACCCCAGACCTTCACCTCACGAATGCGGAAAGTCCATCGCGGGGCCGACACATCCGTGAGACTGTGACCCAAAACTCGTCACGTTTAATGGGAATGACATTCCAGAACATGGCACAATGCGCCTCTGCCCTGAGGTGGTTGAACAATCCTCTTTGTCTTGTTACGCGTCCCCAAAATCTAGACCTGTCCGCGACATGCCACTAACGGTGCTAGACTGCTAGTCCCCTCCAACTCACAGTCCCAGCGCATCATACTTGCCAGCGCCGCCTTGCTGAAGAATTTGCCTGAGATCAAGACTCCTGGTGCTTGGCTGTGCCTCGCCGCCAAACTTCGCTTGCTCGGGTAGCCGCGTTGCCGACTGTTCCGCAGCTCGCCCCTCAATCATCGCCTTCAGACGTTTGCGCTTCCTCTCAGCTTTGTCTTCGCTTTGTTCAGCCTCCTGGCGGCATTTGCGGAGATCGCGGTTCTGAAGTACCCAGGGCTTGTCAAGTACCTCGGCGCGGAATCGGGTCCTCTTCTCCCAGAGCGCAACCTCTTGCGCGGTGCTTCTCAAGACAAGCATCTTCTCAATGGTGATCCTCCTCTCCTCCCACAAGACCGATATACCTCCCTTGGCATCGACGACATTTCCAACTTGAATATTATTATATGTCTCCGGTTGCGGCGGCGGCGGAGTAGTGCCTGCTGTATTCTGAGCAAGTTCTTTCTGCTGATGCTGCGCAATAACCTCCTTCGCGGGCGTCGGGATCACAATAGAACATTGAATGCACGCGCCGCTGCTGTCATCAACGGTGAATATGCGTAGACCTGCGAACTCGTCGATCGCAACGACCACCCCAACGATCCGAACCCATTTTATAGGCAGGTTCTTGTAGAAATAAAAGTTCTCTCCTTGATCCCAGTCAGAAATTTGGATCGTCATCGTTCAGGATCGGATTACCTTCAAAGCCTGCATGTTGGTCCAGGTTGTGCACGTCAGTCGCGTGCAAGAGACACCAGGAATTCACGGTTGGCGCGAGGTGGAAGCAGTATCGCGGGTAGAGTTGGGGCTTCGACGGGTCGTTCATGGCGTCATCATCGCGGGATCTATCTCCCCAATCGCTTATGCATTATTTCCATGCCCATGAGTCGCGGTAAGGAGGATGTGGTTGTCTGAGACGGTAGACTTATCGCGACACGTCGTGATGGTCAATGAGCAAGGCTGATCGTGCTGTGGCTGAGGCAGAGGGTTCCACACGACCCCGCTGTAACACCCCGCGTTGTCAGGCCTGTGCCATGATGAGGTCAGCCTCCACTAGGTACACAATTTTACTTAAAGACGATCCAGTTCATGAACGCAGGATGGGCCTATTTCGGTTCACTCACATGCAAGTGTTTAATGAGTTATTCTTTAATTGCACAACTATTGTCCCAAGCTTTCCTAATCATGAATGACCCGTACTCCAAGTTCCCTGTTGCACCGTAACCATTCCTGTCCGCAATTCCGTCTGCCGATGCTCAGCGCTTCGACCTCTTCGATGTCCTCAGTCGCGAAGCAGCTGCTTGGAATGCCTCCTCAGATGGCTCTTCCTCGACTACTCGCTTCTTGCCCTTCTTGCTCTTGGGCTCTTTAGCGCCGTACTTCTCGGTCAAGTGATCCAAAAAGCTCTCTGATCGGTCTTGCTGCCGTTTTTGAATCAGCGCCGCCAGATCATTTTCGGAGCTCGCCTTGCCCTTGCCCTTCTTCTTGTTCTTCTTGTCACCAAACAGCTTATCGTGGACTCCTAACTCCTTGGCATAGTCTTCTGCTTCGGTCGCCTCCGCTCGCGCCTTCTTGACTCTCGCGTCCCGTCGCTTCTTGGACTCCCGAGTGTAGGCCGGGAATCGCGGAACATCATTGCTTTCGATAGCTTCCTCAATGATTTTGCGGATTCGCTCATCATCTTGCAACACGTCGCTCAGCATCACTTGCTCGTATAGCTGATCCATGTTTCCCTCGCATTGCTCATACGCGATAAGAATATCATCCTTTTCCTCGTCCGAACCCTTGTACTTCTCAGCAAACTTCTGGATCGCATCTTCCGATATAGAGTCTTTGTATTGTTCGCGATAATAGTCGCTCCAGTTGAACCCTTCGGAGTCTACAATCGACTCGGCCGTGGAGCCAGTGGTGTCGTAACGCTTTCGTCGGGCCGGGTCGGAAAGGATAGCGTAGGCAAAGGCAATCGACTGGAACTTCTCATTCGCCTTCTCTTTCTGGTCCTCCGAGACTTTGTCTATTGAAACGCTTGTCAGTACGTCTGCTCGATGGCAGAATGATGAGGACACCAACCTGGGTGGTTCTTGAGTGCGGCTTTGCGATAGGCGGATTTGATCTGGTCCGCAGTCGCAGACCGTTCGAGATCGAGAACCTCATAGGGGTCGATGGTGGGAGGCTCGCTCTCTACCTCGTCCTCGTAGTCTGACATTTTGGCTGTTGTTGTTATCGTTGGGGAGGTTGAAGTTGGTACGGAGTAGAGCTTGAGCATTTGCAGCTTGACAGGAGACGCGTTTCGACACGCGCCTGTGGAAAATTGTGGGGCCGGTGCTAAAGTGGTTCGGCCATCGGAGTTCACAACCACCGACCACAGAGATACCTTAGCACTGTACATCCGCCAGCCATCCCCCACCAACATCCAAGATTCTCCCGACGCCATTACATTCTCTTTCATTATTATTTCATCATGGACTCAATAATACCAGGAGACCACAAGGCTGCCATGCAACGCGCCTTAGGCTTGGCCGACAAATCTCCCCCAAAACCGACCAACTTCCGCGTGGGGGCTCTCATCGTCCGGCTCAGTGACAACGTCATCCTGGCCGAAGGCTACACTCTTGAACTTCCAGGAAATACTCATGCTGAAGAGTGCTGCCTACTGAAGCTGGCCGAGGAACACGGCACATCCGAAGAGGGCCTAGCTGATTTGATGAAAGGCCCTCATGCTCTTTACACCACCGTCGAGCCGTGCTTTAAGCGCCTCAGTGGCAAACTTCCTTGCGTGGAGAGGGTTCTGCGCCAGAGCCCCTGGATCACCACAGTCTACGTGGGCGTTCTAGAACCAGAGACGTTTGTTGGACAGAACGTGGGGCTCCAGATGCTCAAGGCTGCCGGTGTCGGGGTTCACCACGTCGATGGCTTAGAGGAAGAGATTCTCAAAGTTGCAACTGCAGGACACATTGCTGCATGATAAGGCCTTGTAACAGTAACCTCCGACTCGTTCAACTGTATTGTGTCTACTTCGGATACTAGATCAATAGGGTCGGTGGGCTTCGTCTCTTGGGATCATCGCTCGAGCTGTGCCGCCCGCCTTCCGACCCATCGCTGTTTCATGGTTTCGGTCCGGGGCTTCAAGGCTGACTTGATGGCCACACCAATGATACCTGACTTGACTTTCTCTATTCACTTGACCCATTGATTATGAGACCCATTTCACGGTGCTTGCCGAACAGACACTCTCACTCCCAGTCAAAACAAGAGAACAACGCAGTATGGCGACTTTGGGGACATTCGAAATAGGAAACTATAATTGTCGGGTGTCAATTTATGAAAGGATGTGCTCTCTGTCCTTGCAGTCACCACGTCATTGATGTTGTCGTCTATAGATCAGTATTCCCATTCAACCAGCCCCCAATGAGCAACTACTGTCACGACCTTCTTCTTGAATCATCCACCCAAAACACAATCCCTTCAATGATCAGATGCTCGCCCTGGCTGCATATCACATAAATCTCATCATTGTAATACTGTCAGGCCCACGTCGAGTGGTGGCAACATCTTCCTCCGATATCCAGTCTATAAATCACGACGCTCTCCATACCGGCAGTGTTTGCAGGCACAGTGTATGCGGACGCCCTTGACTTTCCATATGTCTGTTAATATTACATTCGGTTGAGGCGATTCAGCTTCGAGGCTATAGCCTTGTAGTGAAAGAATCTGGGAAATTGGACTTTGTCAATCCATCATTGTTGAGTCTAATACAATAATCGGTGTATTCCACCTATGGCCCGTTCAAATATTCGAGAATAATATCCCCAAACTACTGTATCACTCACAAATCTCGGTCGCTTGTAGCGCTGTTGCACAGTCGAACGTAATTCAGCTAGCTCACCTAGTGCAAAGAATTCCTAAAACATATGTAAAATAAAAATAATTACCATTTTCATGTATTGGACATACGGGGTTACTGTTGGCTAGCATCTCACACTGAATATTCCAAGATTAGGGGCGGGCTGCACATTGGAACAGAGTCCGTTCATCTCAAACTGACGTCCCACATACTCACAGGCAAAACATAGTCGAGTTTGCCATATTATATCTTTGTGCTATTTAATGCCTCGCATTTCATCAATCCCAAGGATTCCTTTTCCTCATGGCCAGTCAGCCCTCCCAAGCCCCTTGGAAACAATGGCGAATTCAAGGTTCTTGCAACGGCATACCCATTTATTAATAATTCCCCGGCGCACACTTTTGATCTAGTACTCTGTGGCTTTTGGATGCTGACTTTCTAAAACGTCTATAGGTTCTGCTTGAAGAGTGTGGGTCGCAAAGGTTCGATTGAAGGGAAATTTACGTCGGCATATTCGGCTCACTTAGAGCTAGAATGAGGCTACAGAAACAAGTATTCTCCAAGCTTGTTCTTTCTCATTCTCGTATTTTCCCTTTATTGAAGTTTACAAATCAGGAAGTCAGCGAGGAGCAAATGATGGAAGCGCAATCGCCAATATCTCTGGAGCAGCTTTTAGGTAGCTCGGTTATGTCATATTCCCCATATTCTCTTCGCCGTTTTCTTATTTCTTTGATTCGCAAGTCATTTTGCAATCCGCACAAATATCCGCCGGGATATGGAGGGTGTGCCAAGTAAAGTATATACAGCTCGGTTTCAAATATCGATTGAGAACCTGTTCTGAAGGGCCATTTGCGATCCACCACTCGCATATTTGCCACGAAAGGGTGTCAACCTCGATATGAGACACATGGCCGGAGGTTAAATGCTGAGTAGGGACTATATCCTTCTTCGGGCAAGTCGCATTGCGACAGGGGCAAATGTAATATCCTCTCTCGCCAGTACACATAATGGCTCAGCAATGCGGGTTGGCGGATGATGAGAGATGTGCTTGTTCTTTTGAGATTTGCGAATAGAAAGATGTCCCGAGAAGACTTCCGAGGCTGCTGGGGGTTGAAATATGTTGTGGTCAAAGGAAGTAGAGCAAAGTCCGATTTTCGAGCTGCAGTATAAACCCATAGTCCTGGGGTAGTTGTCGACATTTATAGAGCTGGATATAAGGAACTGGACAGCGGAGAGTGTGTGAAAAACAGCGGAGAGTGTGAAAAATAGCAGAGAGTGGGTGATGGCCAGCCGAGAGTGGATGATGGTCAGCAGAGTGTGAGGGAGACAACTGGCAGGGAATGATAGCAATATTATCTAAGGATATTATAAGGTACGTCTTTTCCACCATAAATTGGTTTCGTTTCATGTCGGAAGCCGAATTTGATTGATTACATCATGATTTCTGTGAATATTGTCCCTCCATTTAATGATACAAACACAGACACTCGGACACCGGGAGGTCGAACAGCATGGGACTATAACAACTCGAGACCCATGGGGGCCGTTGAGACCGTCGGCGCAATGGCCAAGGTGAAATGTCGTGCTAAGATTCCACTTGAAACGGTCATCTCTCCTGAGCAAACGAAGTTGCGGAACTCGGATGTCCCAGACAGCTCGTGCGAGGTCACATGTAGACAGCCTCCGGTCGCTTAATGCCTGTAGCTTTCTTGTGTTCCCATCCAGCAACAAGAACAAAGAGGCCAGATCTCGTTGAAAGATGACGCCTTCACATTGGTTCGGAGTTCGGGCAACAGTTGAGTTTGATTGAGCGTTGGGATGAGGACAGTCTCTCACACCTGCTGCGTCAGCAGACCTGTGATTGGGGCCACTCAATTCTCACATAGAAAGACAGGCTGCTAGCGGTTGCTTCAAAGATCTATCAATTGTCACAAACGCAACCATGCCTACGGGCCCCTTACTCTGGGCACTTACAAGTTGTCAAGCACGGAGCGCTCTGAGGCTCCAGAGCTGGATCCTCCGTTTGACGGAAGCGGGCCGTGTGCCGAGACCACCTTCCAGATGACATCGGCTCATCTCTACGTTGCTTGCGTCTTGAACTGTTTTACGTTTCTCATGGCAGGGTTGAGGGCGGGGCTTCATCCCAATCATGAACCCTGCACGGGAAGAAGCAAACATAGAGGCGCGCCGGAAAGGAGAGATAGCGCTCCGTTGTCGGGTAGGCGGGTACCTAATCCTCCAGCGCAAGACGTAGCCCATAGATGGAGGAAATGAGATAAATGAAGTCTACGATTTCATTAAATTCTCGCGTGGACTATTGAATTCGCTGCATCTTGATGCGAGGTTGGCTGGGTGTGTTGCTGGGTGTGTTGCTGGATCTATCCGCCCTCGGAGCGGAAGTGTTGGGCTGGAACGGCGACCGCCATTGCGTCGTCGGCGTCATCAGGCTGCGGGAGAAACTACTGCCGTGCTAGGATTTACGCAGGACGTACGGACAGTTGGTTGGCAATGGTTGAAAGATGGAGTAAGGCTGAGTCGCGCGGGCGATCGTTTTGGTTTGATTCTAGAACTGCCCAGGTACTGAATCTCGGCTCCGCTAAACTACCAGGAGAGCTCGACCTAGTCTTCACCAAACGCTAATCCACCTACCTCCCCTGCCTCATAGCCAGGTTACCAACCTGACTAGACCGGGCATTTACTATCTCTTCACTCCATTTGGTGTTTGCCAGCCCGTCTGCGTCTGCCTCTTTGTTGTTTATTGGCGGGCCGCGCGTTTACAGCTGCGCGCACCTGTCACCGCTGCCTTCATCGTGAATCATTCCCCTCAGCTCCAGCCTGCTCAACTCTGCCCACCTCATTCACTTCTCACCTCTCCCACAGCTCCCGCAGCTCTCTCTTTTCGGTTGTCATCTCACATGTATAAAACGCCTGCGCGTATTCAACGCACATAACCTACGCTGTTTATTCAAGCCTCTCAGTTTTGGCTGTTACTATTCTTCACGATAAAAGCCTTCCTCGCCTGTCGTTGCCCTAATCGCAGTACTCAGAAACGATACACCTCAACCTGGTTATGGCCGATAGAGGTGACCGAGGCGGCCGAGGTGGTCGAGGGCGCGGTGGGCGCGGTGGTCCCGGTGGCCCTCAAGACTCTCGAGGCGGCGGTAGAGGTGGTCCCGGTGGCCCTCTAGACTCTCGAGGTGGTGGTAGAGGTGGTCGTGGTGGCGGCCGTGGGGATGGTCGCGGAGGTAGCTCCTTTGACGGTCAAC
>JAANBB010000400.1:0-37316 GCA_014621425.1 Cylindrodendrum hubeiense
CGCACTGGGCGTCCGTTGTGCACTCCGGCTCGTCAACACAGACTTGGGCCTGGCAGATCTGGCCAGTGTCGCACTGGGCGTCCGTCGTACATTCCGGTTCGTCAACGCAGGTCCCGGACTGGCAGATTCGTCCAGTCTGGCATTGGGCGTCGGTTGTGCACGCAGTGGTAACACAAGCTCCGCTCTGGCAGGCCTGGCCAGCGTCACATTCAGCATCGGTCGTACACGAGCCAGCCACGCAGACTCCAGTCTCGCAGATCTCGCCAACGGCGCAGCCACTGTTGCTTCCGCAGACGGTGAAGCAGGTTCCCGTGCGGCAGACCTGGTTGGTCCCGCAAGAGGCGTCTGACGTGCACTGAGGAGTGGCAACGCAGCCTCCGGACTCGCAAGACTCTCCTGTCTGGCAGTCGGCATCTACCGCGCATTGCGTCACGCAAATTCCAGACTCGCAAATCTCGCCAGTGGCACAATTGTCGTTGGTTATGCAAAGAGGGACACAAACACCAGATTTGCAGATCTCTTCCAGAGTGCAGTCGTTGTTGTCCGTACACACGGTGCTGTCGGTGCAAGTTCCAGACACGCATGTCTGGCCGGCGGCACAGGGGGAGTCTGTTGCGCATCCGGCAACACAGGTTCCGCCCTGGCAGATTTGACCGACGTCACACTCGGCGTTGGTATCACAGCCGCCCGAGATGCAAATTCCGCTATCACAGGTGCTGCCGAGACTGCACTCATCGGTTGTCGTGCAAAGAGTAACGCACGTTCCGCTTTGACAGATCTCGCTGAGCTCGCAATCGTCGTTGGTCGCACATTCGGGCGCTGTAACACATTGCCCATTGGTACAAACCTGGCCAGAGCTACAGGTGGCATCTGATGCGCACCCGACGACGCAGGCTCCGGACTGGCAGATCTGGCCGCCGCCACATTGGCTGTTTGCGGTACATGAATTAACGCAGGTTCCAGCCTGGCAGATTTGGCCAGCGGCACACTGGGTGTTCGTGGTGCAGCCAGTAGGGGTAGTAACGCAGGCTCCGGACTGACAGGTTTGGCCGGTGGTACACTGGCTGTCGGCAGTGCATCCAACGCAACCGCCAGACTGACAGGTTTGACCAAGGGCACAGTCTGAATCCACGCTACAAAGAGATGTGCAGGTTCCAGATTGGCAGGTCTCGTCGAGACCGCAGTCGCTGTTGTCTGTGCATCCTCCGGCCACGCAGGTTCCAGACTGACAACTCTCAGTGCCCGAGCAGTCGCTGTCAGATGAACATTCATCAATGACACAAAGTCCAGAACCACAAGACTGTCCCAAGGGGCATTCGGCATCTGTAGTACAAGTGCGATCGGTACAGGTTCCTGAGATGCACTGCTGGTTGTCCAGACATTCATTGTCTGCATTACATCCACCCTCAATGCAGATTCCGCCCTGGCAAGTGCCAGTTGCACAGGTGTTGCCAGTGCCACACGTAGTGACACAGGCTCCGGATTGGCATACTTGGCCATTCGTGCATTGGGCGTCTGAAGTGCAGGCGGAGGTAGGGTTGACGATACAGACGCCAGCCTGACAAACCTGGTTCCCGGTACAATCAGAGCTGACAGAGCATGGCTTTGAGACACAGGTTCCAGCTTGGCAGATCTGGGTTGCAGTACAGTCGCTATTAGCACTACACGCTGGCGGCTTGGTGACGCAAGTTCCGGCCTGGCAAATCTGGGTTGACAAACAGTCGCTATTAGCAGCACAAGCCGGCGCAGCGACGCAAGATCCGCTGGAGCACACCAATCCATTGCCACAGTCGGAGTTTTGCGAGCAGCCAGTAGGGCCAGTGACACAGGCTCCGGAAGTACACACCTGCCCGACGGCACACTGGCTGTTGGTGGTGCAAGTGGCAGGGGTAGTGACACAGGATCCGGATACACAGCTCTGCCCGGAGGCACACTGGCTGTTGGTGGTGCAAGTGGTACTGGTGGTAACACAAGATCCAGATACGCAAGTCTGTCCAGTGGCACATTGGCTGTTAGTAGTGCAAGTGGTACTGGTGGTTACACAGGATCCAGATACGCAGGGTCTGTCCAGTAGCACATTGGCTGTTGGTGGTGCAAGTGGTAGTGGTGGTAACACACGATCCGGATACGCAAGTCTGTCCAGTAGCACACTGGCTGTTGGTGGTGCAAGTCGTTGTCTTATCAACACACTTGCCGCCCACACAGGACTGGGTCGTCAGACATCCCAAGTCGTTGGTGCAGTCCTCGCCAGCAATGCCGGTGTCGGTTACACAGCTGCCATTCGTGCAAATCTCGCCAGTGTCACAGTCTGCGTTGACGACACAGGTTCCAGCAGTTACCGCACTGCAAGCTCCATTGGTGCATACTCTTCCTGAGCCACAGTCTGCGTTTACAGTGCAAACAGTAGGGGAAGTAACGCAAGATCCAGCAACACAGCTCCGTCCAGTAGCACACTGGCTGTCCAGGGTGCAAGTCGAAGAGGTAACACAGGATCCAGATACACAGGTCTGTCCGGTGGCACACTGGCTGTTCGAGGTGCAGCCAGTAGAGGTGGTGACACAAGATCCAGATACACAGGTCTGCCCGGTGGCACACTGGCTGTTCGAGGTGCAGGTCGTAGTGGTGGTAACACAGGATCCAGACACACAAGTCTGTCCAGTGGCACACTGGCTGTCCTGGGTGCAAGTGGTGGTGGTGACACAAGATCCAGATACGCAGGTCTGGCCGGTACCACACTGGCTGTTCTGTGTGCAGGTAGTAGGGGAAGTGACACACGACCCGGACACGCAGCTCTGTCCAGTAGCACATTGGCTATTTTGAGTACAGGCCGTTGACTTGGTGACACACTTGCCGCTGACGCAGGACTGGGTCTCGAGACACTCTGTATCGGATGTACAATCCTCGCCTGCAATACCAGTGTCGGTCACACAGTTACCGTTGGTGCAAATCTCGCCAGTAGCGCAGTCAGTGGAGATGCCGCATTGGGCACAGGTGCCGGTGATGCAAAGCAGATCACCAGCGCAATCCGCGTTGTTGACGCAGGTTCCGCCCGTGTTGGAAATACAAGTGCCGCTGCTGCATACTCCATTTGAGCCGCAGTCTGCGTTTTGATTGCACGTGGTAGTAACACAAGATCCGGAAACGCACACCTGCCCAGTACCACACTGGCTATTCAGGGTGCAGGTAGTCGGGGTAGTGACACAAGATCCGGAAACGCAGCTCTGTCCAGTACCGCACTGGCTGTTCTGTGTGCAGGTAGTAGGAGATGTGACACAGGACCCGGAAACACAGCTCTGTCCAGTAGCACACTGGCTGTTTTGGGTGCAGCTAGTAGGTGTTGTGGTAACACATTTGCCGTCGACACAGGACTGTGTCGAGAGACATCCCGCGTCATTGGTGCAGTCCTCGCCCGCAATGCCCGTGTCAGTGACGCAGCTGCCGCTCTGGCACACCTCGCCGGTGCCGCAGTCGGTATCGATTCCACATTGAACGCAGGAGCCGCTAATACAAATAAGAGTGCCAGAGCAATCCGAATTGGTATCGCATGTGGTGGCCGGTGCGACAACACAGGCCCCGTTGGTGCATACTCTTCCTGTGCCGCAATCCGAGCTCACGGAACAGGTGGTAGGGGAGGCAACGCAGGTTCCGGAAACACAGCTCTGCCCAGTAGCACACTGGGTATCCAGGGTGCAGGTAGTAGTAGTAGGCGTCTTGGCAACACATTGGCCGTTGACACAGGACTCGGTGGTGAGACATTCCACATCAGATGTGCAATCCTGGCCCGCGATGCCCGTGTCGGTTACACAGTTGCCGCTCTGGCACACCTCGCCGGTGCCGCAGTCGGTGTCGATTCCACATTGAACGCAGGAGCCGCTAATACAAATAAGAGTGCCGGAGCATTGCGAGTTGGTCTCGCATACGCCCGACGGCGAAATAACGCAGACGCCGTCTGTGCAGACCGAGTCTGCAGCACAGTCGGCCGCCGTAGAGCATTCAGTCTCGCAGGTGCCGCTGTTACAGATGCCGCCGGTGCCACACTCGGAGTCGGCGGTACAGACAGAAGGCGGTTCCACACAGGCGCCGTTCTGGCAAATCTGATCCCCGGCGCAGTCCGCATTGCGCGCGCATTTGCTGGATGGTGTGGGCACGCACATGTGCTCTTCGCAAGTATCTGCGGCAAGACAATCCGTGCTGGTGTTGCACGTCTTCACACATGAGCCGTTCGAGCAGGCGTCGGTTCCACTGCAATCCGAGTCGCTAGAGCAATCGACAATAGCTTTGACGACACAAATGCCATCAACGCAAGCCTCGTTCTCCGCGCATCCCGCATTGGAAGTGCAACCCACGCCCTCGATGCCGGTATCAGTGATGCAGCTACCGCCCTGGCAGATCTGGCCGGTGCCACATCCCGCATTAGAGGTACAGCTGGTTCCAACAGGGGTTACAGAGCCGTCGCCGTCGTCTCCGCTTGAGCCGTCTGTGCCGCCTTCGGTTTCAATGGGAACACAATAGTCCATTAGACACTCATCGCCACTCGTACAAGCGATGCCTCCGCAGTTGCTGGGGTCGCCCGGGGTGACACAGTTGTCGAGGACGCAGACATTGCCCGCCGCGCAAGGGACGCCGTCCGCAACGCAGTCGGCGGCCTTCAAAACGGGGGCGCAAAAGCCGCCGACGCAAACCTGGTTGGTGCCACACGCTGAGGCTTGTCGTCGGATGGTTCGAATAAGTCGGGCCAGGCGGCTTCCACCAGAAACACATGCGGATGGGTCTCCAATGGGAAGGCATTGCGCGTCAACGCAGAGAGTGTTGGCGGCGCAACTCGGGCTGCAGCTTTGGACGCCTCCGCTGGAACCGGAACCGGAACTCCCTTGCTCGCCGTCATCTCCAGAATTTCCTTCGATTCCCTGGTTACCATTGACTCCAGCAGATGTCTGTGCGGGGTTCTGGCCGTTGTTGACGGCATCGAGGGATTCGTCGGAGGATTGGCCGTTGTTCGTTCCATCGGTTTCGCCGGGGCTACCGCCATTGGCGGCTCCAGCAGAGGTTCCTTGAGGGATCTCACCATCAGCGCCTGCGACGCTTTCGCCTTGTTGGCCGAAAGATCCCTCAGAGGTCACTCCGCCGTTACCTCCAATGATGGTGGTAGCTGCGGGCACATTGCCGTTCTCAGCTGCGCCGGTGGAAACAGCTCCATTATCGCCTCCGATTTCTCCAGTGCTAGTCAGTCCCTCATTCTGGCCGGCAATCGTTTCCGGAACCGTGTTTCCTGGAACTTCAGTGTTTCCTGAATAGGCGGTGTTTCCCGTAACCTCAGTGTTTCCTTCAGCACTGACAGCGCCTTCTGTTGACCCGGCGTTTTCGTCGGGAGAAGTGCTGCTGGCAGCATCGTCGGCAGAACAAAAGGTCAGTCCGGGAGGCGGTGGTCGGCGATCCCAGAGGTGATTGACGCACACTCCGGTAACACAAACCTGGGACTTATTACAAACCTGGCCGTGGTCGCCGCACTCGGACGGATCAAGACCAATATGGAGAGGCAGGCATGCGTTCTTGTAGCACACTTCTCCAGATTCACAAGGTTTGTTGGACGGTCCGCAGCCATCGTCGGCGGTTGCGGTGAGATTAAGGCGTCTACAATAACCGCCAAGACATAGCTCGCCGGCCGTGCAGTTGAGGTCTTTGGTGCCGCAGTTGTACGAGTCTGTGACCACAATAAGCGGCCGGCAGATACCATCTCGGCACGGGGCGTCAAGCGGGCAATCGCCGTGGTGCTTGCAGCCGCGAGAGTTCGTTCCTAGCTTAAAGGGTGTACAGACACCCTCGAAGCACCAGTTTCCAGGTTCGCAGACGGTCATAGACTCGCCGCAGATATAAGGGTCGGTTCCAATATCGATGTTCACGCAAACGCCGTTGACGCAAAGCTCGCCGGGTTCGCATGGTTCCTTGGATAGGCCGCAGTGGAGGGGATCAACCACGACCTGGATGGGCTTGCATTCTCCATCTTCGCCGCACCATTGTCCGGTTTTGCAAGGCTTGCCGGAATTGCCACAATTATAAGGGTCGGTGCTGGTGAAGTTGAGGGGGACGCAAGATCCGGTAATACATAGTTCGCCTGCTTTGCAGGCATGGTCGGCGTAACCGCAGTTGAAGAGATCGTATCCGATAACATTCGTCGTGCAGGTGTCGCCTACGCAAAGGCTCGATTCGGGACAGTTTTCGATGTTAACCTCCAGTCGGGGGAGGAGTACGTTGAATTGGTCGTCTCTATGGGCCAGAGAAGAGCTGGCATCTACTAGCGGGATGACGAGAGCCGCCATCCCCGCCAGCAAACGCCGGTTGAGACATCTAGTCATTTTGGCCGTGAAGACTGTAGATGTTGCTATTCAGGTGGCCAACCTGGGGTGAGTGCTTTGGCTGAGAGTTTGAGCACGCCATGTTTCCTATATACATCCTTTCTTTGCCGGCTCCCTCGCCCTCTCATTCCCCGGATGGGTAAGGAGGGCCCATCCTGCTGGGTGGAGTGGTTCAACTGCTCATGTCAAGTTGGGGCTATTCCCTTCGAGTGCGGTGCATTCCAATCCCTTGAGTTCTCCGCCCAGGAGAGGCGGGTCTATCGGGACGGGGGTGGTGGGCCCAGCTCTGGAACCGATCTAGACTTGCTGTTTCTCGCATGGCTCGAACTCTGCTGGCGGGTCTGTACTCCGCAGAAGCCTATTTGGGCCGTGCCTTCGCCGTTTTCTCTCTTTGTTCGGCGGCTGGGACGCGTCCTTGCCCGAGTGAGAAGCCCGTGGCCATACTGGGCGTGTCACTCGGTCCAAGGTTTCGATGGCTTGGGGTTACAAGGTTTGGTCGCTGCTCCCGGGGCTTCGGCCGTGGTGTAAAGCCATCCATGCTCCTGTGGGAGGCGGGAAGGCGAGTGGCAAGACGGCCGGAACAGAACGCCGTGTACAGATTATGCAGCGCCGTTTCTGCAAAGGGCATACTGCATGCTGCGTGCTGCATACTGCATACAACGGGCAAGATTACGAGACAGGCCAGGCACAATGTCTCGAGGGAGATTGTTTGTTCCTGCATATGTGCCCGAGCAGATGCGGTAAACAAGACAGATAATACAGGCCTGAGACAAGCCGAAGCAACGGGAGTCGGGGCTTGGCCTGGGGGCGGGCGTGGCGAGCGGGCAATTGGACAGCAGACAGACAGGAGACAGGAGACAGGAGCCAGGAGACAGGAGGCAAGAGCTGGACAGTGGAGAGCAGACTGTGGAGAGCGGACAGTAAAGAGCCGTACAAAGTCAAGGCGCGAGGCAAGACCAGCACAAGGTTGAGGCAGAAAAGAGGAACACACATTGACTTTCTCGACGACGGGCCACGGAGGGAGAGGCGACCGAAGGGATCCCCTCAACGCGTACTGTGCAGTTTACTGTGCAAACCACTGTACATGGCTTGCGCGACGCGGCACCACCACACCGTGCGATTCGACCCTTGCCAACCCGTACAGGGCCATAGCGCTCGGTTCTCGGGCGCTTGGGGGAATGTGGCTGCTGTCACTTGGCACGCCCCCACTCGCCCGCGTCCGCCCCGCCTCGCCAATCTCGCCAATCTCGCAGCTCGCTCGGGGCGTCTCCATTTGCATTTCACCAGAGGGCGGAATGCCATGCAAATAAGCTCACCTGCCCTAGACCCAGCCAGGACCGGTCAATGTATCCGTTCTTTTTTTTTGTCGTGAAATCCGGGGCTCATCGCCTCCCAAGACCAGCCGACCATCCTCTGTGGCTTTTCGGAACTCGGGGGCCACGGTCCCCTGGCTTGATATACATTGTTAGCAACAACGCTTTCATAAACGATGAATCACCAACATTGCACTCTCTCCGACGCGGAAGCCGATCAATTCATTTAATATACCAATATCACTATAAAAATATTACCGAAAGGTCATCCAGCTCAATTTGCCTCTTGAATTGTTGGGACCGACGATCCAAACTTGATCCAAACTTTCTAACCCCGACTCCTACCCTATACTCCCGCGCAAAGCCGCCAGCTACGCAAACCCCGTCTCGATGGCATTGTAACGATGTCTCCCTGCTCAACGCCTCATCGTGGCGGTTTAATTGGCGGGTATCGCGCAGCCGAGATTAAGAATTTGTGGTTGGGCCTGTCATTCAATTCCTGTGGGGTGATGCAGGATGAGGAGGGAGAAGGAGATGGGGCTAATATCGGAGAATTGGCATGCCTAGAAGCCCCGGTCCACACCATGGCCGGCCTCGACTCTCCCCGTCCATGACGCCCTGTACTACGTAGTAGCCGTGCCTGTCGCTCCCTTGGCTTAATTTACCACTGCGTTGTAAGCAACATGGCTCGAGGCTTCCTCATTCGCGCGCCGTCACAATTCCCCGCCTCGCAACTCCCAGCCTCGCCTGAAGCTCTGTCAATCTAACTCTCGTCTCATGCACCACTAATCTGCAGGAACCACCATCGATCTTGCATTCACTTAGTCACCGTTTAGACTAGCCGCGAGCCGTCTTCCAGATCCGTAGGTGCCACAACCTTGTTTACAGACGGCGGCTCCCCAAGGGTGGTGTGGTGCTCAATCTCTGTGGCACTCCAGACTGCGGTCGGCTTTCGTATTCGGCCGCAGCACGGTTGAGGCGTCTCTGGCCTTGCTGGCCCGAGGCTGCCACCAATGAGGCCTAGGAATTGAGGGATATCCGGAACATGGAACATGGTCTCGATGCAGGTCCCAGCCAATCGCTGGCCCCCCGCTTCTGCGGCTTCCCCGAGATCGTCCAGGGAGGCCTAAATTTGGTTCACCCGCAAATCAACAACAAAAAGAACACGTACAAATTAATTCGCATCCAGGGCCAGCTGTGGCACATAGCAGAAGAAGGGGTCCAGGGACTCCTGATCTGCACTTGACACATCCAAGGGTGCATTGACCCATTGCGGTCGATCGTGCGTGTGGCGTCTTCCTTCCGGTCGCTTCCTTGCCTGTTCCGGCCCGGTCGGGGCTTGCAAAATATAAGTGGGGCGACTTCCGGCCAAAGAAAGTAAACAATGTGGCACACAGAGCAGTGACTTTAGTTCCATGCTACCAAAATATCACTTCAATGACGGATATAAGTTGTACTTTAATAACGGGTACAAAGTACACTTGAATAAAGTGATGTCAGTGTGTTCCTACTCTCTATTACTGCTGGAAAATGTTGAGCATCAAGCTCCGCATCTTATTAACTGCATGGAGTCGAGGCAGCTCTGTAGGCACGCGATGAAGCGCAGGATTTTATGTGAAAATAATTCATCAAAGAATGATGTAAATATTATTTAGTTACCCTGCACCTAAAGCCGCAGCTCCCAGGCTCGGATGGATAAAAATGTCATGTCCCCCTGATTCATTATGTCTTACATGGGACAAGGCCAGCTGGAAGGCCGATCGATACGTGCCGACCGGGGTGGCCCGCGCAATCGGGTGGCCACGTGACTCCGTTTTGGACTACCATTCAACACCTTCTCAACACTCATGACAGTATTTCAGTCGCATAATTAGTCATGTTTTCTATCACAACATAGCAAAGTGTTCTCGTTTGAAAATGAAATGTGCATTCCCCGTAGCCAGCTCAAGCTCGTATTCCTTTGACCCCTTGCATACCACCCTAGCCTAGGTTCAAGTAATTGACTTTTGGCGGTCGCCGATATGATTCAGACCTTTCGAGCGAGAAGCAGGAACCCGGTCGAGCCATTGTGATTTGATTCATGCTCCTTATACACTATCCCCCCTAAACTACACTAATGATGACTACTAGGCATTGCTCAACGCCGTTGTGAGCTGAGGTTTCTGCTCCGCAATTCGGAAAGTCCCGAACCAGCCCCCTTGAGGTGTCACTCCTTCATACATTAGAAAGTGAGCTAGCATTTACTTGGAAATAAAGTCACTAGATAGCCCGAGGAGCATTCCTTTGTGATTTTATGACAGTTTGTCCAGTGCATCGACGGCCGGGCCTTTAGTCGGATGATTACTTACCCAGTTATTAAAAGCCCGAGGGATCCCACGGGAGAGATGGCCTATGACGATTTTATCATAATTGCGAGTATGACAGGCTATTCAAGGCAGTAATGTGATGCACTGTCGCGATCCTCTAAGAAAGCCGCAAGTTGCACATTCATCTGTCCAGGGTGCAGCCGTCATCATCGGTGCAGAGTCGAAGGCTGGTGAGGATGTAAGAACCAACGGGAAATTTAACCAGAATATTAGCTATTATAGTCGTCTCCAATGTGATTTTCACACGTCTTGATATAGGAAATAATGTGCCTCGACACTTGGGAATTTGATCGCGGGCATTGACGACCGAGTTGTGGCGGCATAACCGCGAGCGACGACGCAACTCTGAAACCAAACAGGGTAACCGCAATTAAACAACGACTTGCAATAGGCCTTAACGGTGCATATTCTGGTCAGTACTACTGTAGGAGTACGGATATCGGGCCCATTTGTCACCGATGGGTGAGCCCAGACACTGGTCATCAACCGAAGCGACAGCGTGAAGTTGGGGAGACAAGCGCAGGTACGTTACAAATGTTGCTTTTCAGTAGAACAAATAGATCACAATCAATTTTAAACCTACCCATAGCAAAGGTCAAGCCGTTGAGGCACTTACTGCACGTTCGTGCTTGGTTTGGGCTCGCGGGTGCCTCCCAGGCACAGCAGCTCACCACGTTTATATTAATGTAATAATTGCTGAAAGAAGTGAGGTAGACAGAGTCCGCCGTGAATGATCCTCAGCGTAGCGTAACTTGGTTTGAAGGAATGTGTTATGTACACATTGTGGGATAAAAACACCAACACCGCTGTAGACGAGGTCATCATCACAGTTCGTGTCCTCTGCGTAAGTGAGAACATCGTCAGGGGCACATCCCCGGACCTTGGAACAGCCGAGACCACACTCACACCCATTCTGACACACTTCAATATCCACACATGCAGAATTAGAAGTGTAAAGGGCTGACTCAGTACACATGCGTCCCTCATGCAGCCTGGTTCTTCATGACATGATCTCGGGTGCAGGTCTCAGCCAGTCAGGTTTGGACGCCATGACACTCAACACCGGCCGCAAGTAGGGAGAACCTCAAGAACACCCGGCTTCACGGACGTGATCATCTCCACCGCTGTGGCCATCTTCACTCAGGCACTCGGCGAAAGCACAGCCTTTCGAGGAGGAAGTTACTCCAATCTCAGACAGCGACTAACTAGCTAGCTATTGGAGTGGCACAATACAATGCTCTTCAAGCCCCGGCTGCAACGATCGGAGCCACTGCGGCCAAGATGCACTGAAAGTGCCATTGTCAGGCGCGACACCGGGGGAACGTCTGTGGTCAGACCCAATATCGCGGAGGTTGGCTCCGAGCATGGCTCCGAGTATGCAGGGGGAGAAGGCAAATTCGAAGGAATGCCTGCGCGTTGTCTATTGGGTGGCGAACAGTCCCCATCCCCAGGGACCTGGTTTAGTCGGTTGAGCTCAGCCACAGAAATGCATGGGCACTTGGTCTCAATTCTCAAGGGAAATATGCTTAGTTCTCGGGGGATTCAGTTGACAGCTGAGAGAGCAAGACGACGAAGAGGCTTATAGGTGGCGAGTGTCGTTCCGACCCACAAACTCCAGTATTCGTACGGAGTACATGCCTGGCACCTACTCAAGCAGGGAGGGTGTGGATTTGGATTCCCGATGACGCCCTCATCTTCGTTTAATCTCGTGCCTAATTAACGACTCCCGGCGACATACTCTGGGCCATGTAGTGGAGCCCGTCGTATTGGACTTCAGCCACTGTCTCATTGGCCCACTGCATCGACAGCCCAGCCCAGGTACTCAGTCCCCCTTCGATTCTTTTCTTCTTCTTTTTCTTTTTTCTTTCCCAGGGATCGACGCGTTGTTCGGGGCGCGTCTCAATTGGCAGGGCTGGCCACATTACTCAGGGCCAGTGAAAATGCCCCGGTGTCTCACGGGGCAAGGGTCTCGGAGGAGAGAAACAGGCAGGGCCAGCACACCGGAGTTGCTGATTGTCAAGGCAGCTGCTCTGCTGATGGCTTCGCCGACGGCCCCGCTGCCATTTAGATTCGGTTCGGTAGCTTAACCGAGGGCCCGCCTCCCTTAATACTTTACTTAACGTCATGGATTACGGATGAGGCGCGGGCGGACTTGGCAACTAGTCTTGAGTGTGCCCATGGATTCGCTCGAGACCATCCTTGAGCACACATCAGCTCATGGCCTGCTTCCTCCAAGCCAGAAGTAGGAGCATCACTGTGTGATTCACGGGCACCTGCCACCTTCTATAAAACATGCGCTTCTAATTTTGTTATTCGGAATTAATTATCTGATATGTCGCCTCTCGGGCAATGTGCTTCGTTTCCAGCGAGCCCACCCCACAGTTCAGACACGCCCTGCTCTCGTGTCCTACCCTATACTCTGACAGATCAACCTCGCGGGATCTTCAACTCCGCGTACCTTGATAACCGTTTCTTCATGCAGGGCAGCCTGCAACTTCTGTCTGCGAGTATCTAGCGTCTTCCATTCGCGTGTGTGATTATCCACTAGTGCAGCAATCATTGGGTGTCGATGGCTGCGATCCTGAGATCGAGATGGCGTTCAGCTGCAAACTCTACCCATCAACTTTAGCCATCGCGTCTAGTTTAGGCGCATTCAGAGTTTCCGACCGAGCTGATTGCCCGGCCCCAAATGCACTTCGCCCGAGTTCTGACCCCTCCTATCGAACTCTCCTCATGTGGCGATGCTTCTCTATGGCATGGGATATCAACGGTTCAAAGTCTCTACCGACAGTGTTTGAACTTCCCGCACGCTCTTGCCTGAAATACCAACGGCGATCAGCAAACTCAACTTGTAACTTGGGTGGCAAGGTGGTCACCAGTCAAACCATCTCAACAACTCATGGACCACGGGATCGACAGGAGTGCCCTAGAGCAAAAGCGGTCGGCGATCCAAGAATAGCTCTCCGGCCGGGATCGGGTATCGGCCATCGATCTCATAACCCGCCCCTCGTCCCCGAAGTGGTCAGTCTTTGCTCGCGCCAACTCAAAATAAACTTGTCCCCAGCCTATCTTAGGGAAACTCGGAACACAGACTTCCCGGTGACTGCGACCCAGCATGCCCCCGGGGAGGAGTCATCGACTTCCAGGGTGTGAGCGGATGACAGCGCGGGACCTTGTTTCGCATGATCGTGGAAGTCGTCCGTCATTGCCAAAATCGCCGCCATCCCCGTCATCGAACTGCTTCAAGACACAGTTGGCGCCGTCAACCGGTCATACTACCCGGTAATATACGTTGGACTAAGGTCCCCGAAGACTAATCACCTTCATTATCCCAAGCAGAGCCAAGCTCTTTACTGGGTAGCCTGGACCGTGTCGCGCTGGGAGGGACCGATACGCTTCGAATTTGAGGAGTGGAGCCACGGGGAGTACACCTACCCTAAAGGTGAACTGCGAACACTAGAGTTACTTAGAATGGGCCAAGTGATAGTCGAATTATTATGATAATAAATGAGAGTGAACTGAGTAGTCCTCGAGACTCCGCCAATTGCAAAAGGAGCCACTGAGAACCACAATAATAAGAAGCTCAATTTACTTTAATTATAACTAAATGATACTCGCCATTTAGGTAACAATATTATCGTCAAGTAAGGCCATTTATTGTTAGGTGAGTTGATTTAATCTCGTCACCGCGGGTAGATCAAAGAAAAATATTACATGGTAGATCCCAAAAATAGCAACACAATGCCAGGCACTATAACCAGCACCGAAAATCCCAATGACTTCGTTTAATACCCTCCCCAATCGCTTATTGTAAATTTAAATTTGCCTGGAGTCTCTCTGTACGACTCCTCTGATGACATTTCCCTAATCTTGCTGGCTATTCTCGGAAACTTCAAGCTCAACCACAGGACATGCAATGGTTAACTGTTCCATCAAAATGGACAGGCCAATCATTTATATTAGGGAAATAAGATACCGATCAACATAAACGGCATCAAAATAACATAGTGCTAATAACTATCGTCCGACGTGTTACTCAAGAGACGCATGTACCCCCTTCACCCACCCTTCATACGCCTTCAGTCTCTAATTAACACTATTCCTTCTCAACATAGCCTACCAACGTAGTCTCAAGTTCAATCACAGTACAGTATCTAATATAAAATATCGTGGATCTACTGCTTCCGGACGAGCAGATTCGTCAGCATTTCACTCTTAGAGAGGGAATTCTACAAGTGGAATGTCGATGATGGCTACGACACTCTGGTGAATCGCGAGTTAGACGAACACCATTGACTCAGAAAGACTCTCAAAGCCACATGGTTCCACATCGAGCAGGCGGTAGCTAGATAGTGAGACTTGAATATTTTTGTATTGGATGACATCGCTGCAGGATGCAATACCTAATGTCCCGCGACCAGTTGCAGATTATCCGCCCCTTGTCATGCAAGAACACCAACGAACTCGGTAAATCCCTCTGGAAAACCAATCTGCAAAACTATCCAGGTCCGTTTCTCAAAGAAAGCAAGCTTGGCGGAACCGAATTTGTTGGGTACGCTCTCGCAACTGACTCCCATTTCCTAGTCCCAAATAAGGCCCCTACCCATCAGAACGACTCATCTGTACTGGATTGTATCGTTATATCGACTTTGAAAATACAAAAGAGCTACCTAATGAATAAGTCTCAACCCTTTCCTAATAAGTGCCACCGATAGAACCAAAGCTCTGGCGAATACTCGACATCCTCCTTCGAAGCGCCAAGATCGACGCCTTTTAGACCGCGAACCAATCTGCTTCTTTTAATTGGCACCCTTCAATATTGCTTCATAAATACCTGGATACAAATATGTTACCATAGTACAACAGTGATACCACCTAGTACGTACGAAGGTGGCCCGGGTTCAACATGAGGTTATTCCCAGAGACGTCATGGCGGTGGAGCGTATCAAGTTCAAATGATATCATACCGAGATGGATTAAATGCTATCAAATACGCAATGCGGATTGTATTCTGTTGTTTTAAAAATTGTACAAAGATTATGCCACATATATCATTTGCGTCTGGCTTTCTTTTTGTTGTCTAGAAGGAGTGTTTGCTGCCAAGTTAACTATGGCCAAGTGCCTCTCAGCCTCCCCATCACACTCACCAACCCACCAGGATCTGTTTGACAAACGGCATAGCAGTCATCTCATATTTTGATCCTTAAATTCAAAGCCCGAATGCGAGCAATTTATTTTTATTTTACGTCAACACCACAGACAATGGGGCGGCCCAGGAATGAAGCCATTCACGGGCTGACGCCGGGCTGTTCCGTCCGCGTTGCGTTCCCTCATCTCGGTTACGGCTGCGGATTAAGCTTGAACACAAGCATTGACCAAACAAAAGAAGGAAATATGCAAGTGGTACAGAGGCAAAAGGTACAAACCCTTGCAATTATCCCACAGGTTCCAGGCCTTTAGGCTATGCCCAACGACTTTGAGAGGTGAGAGTCAAGGACGGTGGAAAGTCGACAAATTGTCTATTCAGAGACTGAATCCGAAGAGGTAGCAGCAGCCTTGTCCACGAGTCCAATTTTCTTTCATTGCTCCCAGTCATGCCAATCGACATGGTTGAGCGCGTCAATGCCAATCGTCGTCACCCATTTCGGAAGTTAATTCTTGGGTGGGGTCCTCATTGGCTGTCAGAAGAAAGAGGGAGGTCAGCGGTAGATAATCCTGCATATGAGTGCACATAGGCGTGGTGGCCTGGATACGTCTCATCGAGGCGTCAGCCTTGCATCTTACCGATGTACATAGTATGTTTCCAGCCAACAATGAATGGTTCTCGGTTACGACAAGGAAGTGCTCCGTGTTACACAAGAAGTCTTGGCGGGTGGGTGGGACGCCCGGCGTGGAGTAGCACGGCCATGTTCCCCGCATTGGGAGCCGATCCGAGATTCATAGCTCCGGATCTTCCGTTGGCGGTTAGCATATGCTCGGCCCCCTCGCACCATTTTTCACGATCCCCTCTTTCCTCAGACATCATCATTCTCAAGCGAGAAACGAAGCAACCGAAGCACACCAAGCAAGCGCTCAAAGACACCATGGTTGGTCGAATAACTTTGGATTCCGTCAGGTCCATCTATCTGCTCTATCATCTAATCGTATCTTGATTCTCGTCGAGATTTTCATCCATCCTATTCTCTCTCCCCTTGTCCCGCGGGATCCTGGCAGAAGATCATCGCATGCATTCGCGTTATGCATTCGCGATGGCGAGACCGGCCTCGCTTGACCCAACCGATTCCCGTGACCAAACGGAACAATCAACGCTGACAACACTGCAAAATACCGTCCACTTATGCATTCTCTCTGATTGAGGATATTTACTCCGCCTTCTTCAGGACGGCGGGCTTGGTGCCCAGACCGTTGCGGTTGCGGAAGAAGAGGATGCCCTTGCCGGCGCCCTCGGCCTCGGCGCTGGGCTCGACCCACTGGCACATGCGGGCGCTGTTGTACATGGCCCGGATGAAGCCCACGGGGCCGTCCTTGACATCAGCACGGTAGTGCTTACCCATGACGGGGCGGATGGCGTCGGTGGCCTCGTCGGCGTTGTAGAAGGGAATGGAGCTGACGTAGTGGTGCAGGACGTGGGTCTCGATGATACCGTGGAGAAGGTGTCGGCCGATGAAGCCCATCTCGCGGTCGATGGTGGCAGCGGCGCCACGGACGAAGTTCCACTCGTCACCGGTGTAGTGAGGCAGGGTAGGGTCGGTGTGCTGAAGGAAGGTGATGGCAACTAGGTTGCAAGAGTCAGCAAAGACGCACATTTCATATTGAGGATGATCCAAGTGGATCGGATTCAAACTTACCAAGCCAGTGGTTGACCCAGAGGTAGGGAAGGAAGTACCAGACGAGCATGTTGTTGAGGCCGAAGGTCTTGCTGAGGTAGACGAGGCCGGTGATGGTGATACCGATACCGATGTCGCTCAGGGCGATGAGCTTGGCATCACGGTTCTCGTACAGGGGGCTGCGGGGGTCGAAGTGGTTGACACCACCCATGAAACCGTTCTTCTTGCCCTTGCCACGGCCCTCACGCTGGCGCTCGTGGTAGTTGTGGCCGGTGACGTTGGTCAAGAGGTAGTTGGGCCAGCCGACAAGCTGCTGCATGACGAGCATGAGCAGGGTGAAGGCGGGGGTCTCCTCGGTCAGCTCAGACAGCTCGTGGACGAACTTGCCCAGGCGAGAGGCCTGCTGCTCGCGGGTTCGGGGGACGAAGACCATGTCGCGCTCCATGTTGCCAGTGGCCTTGTGGTGCTTGCGGTGGGAGATCTGCCAGCTGAAGTAGGGGACGAGGAGCGACGAGTGCAGGACCCAGCCGGTCACATCGTTAACAAGGGTGGAGTCGGAGAAGGCACCGTGGCCGCACTCGTGGGCAATGACCCAGATACCGGTGGCGAAGAGACCCTGGAGCACCGTGTACAAGGCCCAGAGGCCGGCTCGCACACCCTTGGAGGGGATGTACTCGGGGGTCACGAAGTTGTAGTAGACGGTGAAGGTGGTGGCGAGGAGGAGGACGTCGCGGAGGATGTAGAGGTAGCCCTTGAAGGCGGAGCGCTTGAAGCAGTGCTTGGGGATGGCATCGTAGATGTCCTTGATGGTGAAGTCGGGGGGAGTGAACTCGTTGCCGTACGTGTCGAAGAGACGGCCGTAGTTGCTGGCGGCGGGCTTGGCGGCGGATTCAGAGGCGAGCGAGGAGAGGGAGGTCGACGAGGCCGAGTGCTGGGGAGAATCCGAGGGGGAGACGGCAGCCGAAGCCTCGGAGTCGGTGGCAGTGGCCGAGGGGACGTTCCGGCGCAGGGCAGGCTTCTGCCGGGGCGCGGCCGAGGTCGAGACGGAGGCCATTGTGTAGGAGGAGGAGTGGTGCAGCGAGTATTGACCGATGCGACGTGGACTCGAGCCAATTGATCCTTGGGAGAGGAGGTCAAGCAGAGGAGAGAGGGAGGAAGAGCGACGACGGGTGGGTGGTGGAAGGGGAAGGGGAGGCTGTTTAACTTGTTCCGAGGTGGAGCAGCGGGAGCTATTATGGGATTTGGCTCAGCAATGTTTTGTTGGGGGTGGGCTCTAAGAGTGGCTGTTGGGATGTTTATAATAATTATTCCTTGAGGTAAGATTATTTTGATTATGATGGGTTAAATATTAAGGGGTATAAAGAGGAAATGTGGTAGAATTCCTATATACTAATAATTATTTTTAAGCTAATAAGAGTAGTGGAAAAGTCATGCCCGTGTAAGATCATGCCCGCGTAGTAAAAAGTCATGCCCCTCTAGTAATTGCCTTAATATAATTTACTAAGATCTTTTAACTATTCTAATAAAGAAATATTATCCTATTCTTAGAAAAGGCATTCTTAGGATATCTTTTAGTAGAACTATTAGACTTCTAGGTTAATAGGGTTAGTCTTACTAATATAACTAGACAGATTAAAATCCTAAAAAATATCTAGTTTCCAAGTACCCTATAATAGCTTAAGAAATAGGTCAGTATAATCAGATAGCTCTGACACTTAGTGAGAAGATTCACTAGTTAAATCAAGCTATTATAGTAATATAAAATAGCTTTATTAGTAAAAGGGAGATAAGAAAATAAGATAATTACAGAATAAGCCTGAGTAACTTATACTAGTAAAACTATATTTAACCTTATTATAATAGAAAAGGAATACTTTAAAAATATCACAGATAACCTAATAAAAGTTAATATCCTATACTATTTTAACCTTAACTAATAACTATTCTTTTAATTAAATATCTCTAAAGAATAGGGAATAGGTAGAATAATATACTATTTAGATCCTAAATACTTATAAGATAGTCTAAATAAGATTCTATCTATTATAATCTAATCTATTATATATCTTAGCTAAATACTAAAGGATACTAAGAAATAGTACTAGTCCACAGAACTTAAGATAGCTTACCTAATATAGATATATTAGAAACTTTATATCTAATTATATTCTATAAAAGGAAAAAGGATAATTATATTTACAGATTATTCCGCGGTATATATCCTAATAAACTAAAAGTTAGTATTCTCTTAGAACTCTAAGAATAATAAGAGATTTATTATAATATTATAATACTTAAGCTAATTTCCACTAGACCTTAGGTATATTCCTAGACCTAATAATATTATATTTAATATTTTATTTTACTTATCTAGAGAAATCCTTAGAAATAAATAGGAACTTAAAAGGGAATTAGATATTTAATAAGAAAGGAAAGTAAATATTAAGTGAGTATACTATTTCTCGGAAATATTAATCAAGCCCATACTTAAAAGGGAAATAAGAAATAATTATTAGATAAATAGGTAAATAATTAGAATTATCTAATAATTAGATAATAAAAATAAAATATCTGGATTACTATTTATATATATTAAGAGAATAATTTATCTAGTTAAACTAGATAGGTAAAAGAAGCTCTATGTCCTATAGGAAGTGACTAAGTAACTAATCTAGGAAATATATTCCTAAAAGAATTATCCAGGAAGAGACTGAATATAATATAACTTATAATTAACCTTTACTATTAAAAAGCTCTGACTATTAATTAACTAATATATAGATAGCTATAATACTTATCTATATAATTAAATATCTCAAGATAAGCTAAATAGATAGCTTTAACCTATATAAATACTAATAATCCTATTCTATATTATAGCTATGGACTTTATTACTAGCCTTCTAGTAATCAAGATTAAGAACTCCCCTTAGAAGACCCCGGGAAAACTATATTTTAATACCTTATTTATAATAACTTATAAGTTTTATAAAATATATCTATTTATCCTAGGGAATAATTAATATACTATTAAGAATTAGATCTAGGTCCTATATATAAAACTTTTATATACTAATTAGAGAATTCTAAAGAATATTATTTCTAATTAAGATCTGAAATTTATAAATAAGTTCTAGAGAGAATTATAATTAGTATTTAATACCAAATTATTAATATCAATTACTTACTATCCATAAATAGATAGAGTATTAGTGAAAGGGGTTGGTCCTAAAGGGACTAAAGCGGTAGCTAGCGCTATGACCTTCCTGCTCTATTACAGTTCCCTAGTGAGGTAAAAGGGAAAGTAATAACTTAACTAGAGGTTAAGTTATCTAGTTACACTTATAGCTTGGACCGGCTACAGTCCGGATCCGTGATCCAGGCTTAGCCTGTGACAATTAGAAAGAAGAAATCAGATCATGGAAATATCCTTATAATACTATATTATGGATTTCCTTAACTAGCTATAGATAGAAGTAATTATCCTATTATAATTTAATCTTAATAACTTATATTCCTTAATAATTAAGACTATTCCTAGTAAATTAGTCTCTGAATAAAAAATAGATAATAAATAATACTATTTAAGCGATTAATAAGAACTATTAGATTATAATATTATAAGAGAATAGACTACTCTTATAATTATATTTAGATAAACCACTATAAAAGAATAATATAATCAGTGATATTAACTAATAGAATTTAAGATTAAAGACTAGATCTGGCTAGAAATTAGTAAAGGATATACTATAGCTAATAACTAAATAGATAAACTCAAAGAAAAGTATATTAGTCTATATTAAATTATTAAAAAAATTAAGAATCTAGTATATAAATTAGAAATAAAAAATAATCTTAATATCTATCTAATAATATTAGTTATATATCTTAAGCTAGTAAAAGCCCTAAAATAATAACTAGAATTAGTGAAAAGAAAAGAAAATAAACCTGGTTAATAGAGAGATAAGTATGAGTACTGAGAAATTAATAAAATTATTAAATTAAGAATAATAAAAAGAGATAAATAAAATTAATAAGAATACCTTATAATATAAAAGGGATATCTAAATAACTATAATCTCTAATTAGAAGAAAAAGCTATTAATATAAAAAAAGCAATTTAATCTTACTTAGACCAGAAAAAGGCAAAGCTTATTCTAATAGATATTAAGACTAAAAAGAGAATTACTAGAGGATTAATAATATTTTCTAAAGAATCAGGGAAATTAATAACTATAAAAAGGAAATAAAAATAATTACTAAAAATACTAGCTAAAAGTAGGCGGGAAATCCTAATTATCTTAGAAGATTAGATTATAGGATAATACACTAGTAATTAAGATACTATAAGCTTAATTTACCTAATAATTAGCCTATTAAAGAAGGGTAACTATTAGTACCCAGAAAATAAAGGTATTATTACTAAAGAAAAATAGTATACTTAAAGATTTAGATAGTTATTTATTTACTAATAGAAAACTACTAAAATATACTACTAGAACTAAGAAAATAAAAATAATTAGTACTAAATAGTAACTAGTTATTTAGAAAACTATAGAATAATAAGCTAATAAATATAAATACCTGGAAATTACCTATATTATAACTAACTTTTCTCTTTTTCTATATTATACTTACATAGACTTCTTCCTAATAACTTATATTATAAGATTATACTATCTTAAAACTATCTAGCTAATTAGCTATCTTTTCTCTTTTTATAATATAATAGAATATATTTATTTCCTGATTATCCTATATAACTTAACCTATCCTTCTAGAAATACTTTATATTAGACTCACTTCTCTGAATTATTATCTTAGAATCCCAGGTATATTAAGTATAAAGAGTATAAGTATATCCTTTAACTCTATAAAAATAATAACTTAATTCTAAAATCTAAGAAGACTAGACACTTCTTATAATAGACCAAGAATAATAGACCCTTACTTATTAATTTTTACTATTATATATAACTAGAAGGATATAATCCTCTCTTAGGATATACTAATTATAATAAAGGATATTATTATTATTATTACTTAAAGGATATCTATAATCTAGCTATAATTACCTACTATTAATATATAATAGAGGAACCTATTATAATTAATAACTCTAAAGATATTATACTAGTATATATTCTATATAATAACTAAGAGTAATTTACCTAGAACTAGACTATTCCCTTAGCCCTTTAAAATATATTAAAGTACTATGTCCTAGATGAGGCTAATCCTACTAGAATTACTATTAGATATACTAAGATTTCCTAAATATTAGTGAAAACCCTATAGAATATTCTTAATATTATCTTAGAAAGTATAGAGGTAGTCTAGAAGTAAATCACTAATATTCTTAAAGTACTTAGAGAAATTATAGATATAGTCTGATTTATAGAATATACCTATAAGAAATATCCCCTTAGATAGCTAGTAGAAATCCTGATAATTAGGTTAACCCTATAGGGAGGACCTACTCCTACCTTAGTAACCTACAGTTTTAGAATACAGCTCGCACTAATCCTATTTTACATTCCTATTAGAATCCTAATTAAGAGTAATACCCTTATATTATAAACCCTTAAGTATATAATAGAGACTGAGCTTACTAATATATTCTAATAGAAGTCTATGGCTAAGATATATACTATTACCCCTATATAAAACCTATATAATCTTATTAAGTCTAGTATTATCTATTCCTTTATAGTATAGTATTAAATAAGTTTAGATAAATAGGAGATTTTAATATGGACTTTCCACTTAGATAACTAGTATCTCGTACTCACTGACTATAATAATAGCTTTAACCTACTCTATTTCTATAACCTATACCGGGTAAAGATATATAAGGGCATTTCCTTGATATAGATAGCCTAATATATAGATATTTCCCTGGGATATATTATTAATCTTAATATAATAGTAACTATTACCTATACTAAATATCTAGTATTCCTATAGGCTATATAAAATACCCTAAAATAACCTCTCTTAATTAAACCTGATAATCTGAATAATTATCTTATAGATATTCTTAATTACTAGGCCAAGAATAATTAGGATCTTAATATCTTATTAGATATTACTATTATATACCCCTCTACCTAATCACTAATCTATAATATAGGATATCCTCTCTCTATCTTAGATATAGTTAAAGGGATATTTAGGTTTCTAATATTAAAGCTAGTTCTAGAAGGCTAATAACTCTCCTCATAGATAATTAAAATATTAAGAATAACCTAAGTGATTAGCCTATTATAAAAAAATATTAATAGTAATTTATTTGAGAATATTACTATTATTAATAATATAGAAATCCATGAAAATATCACCGAGTAATTCTATTTACTAATACCTATATATTCTAAGATATATTTTATAATAACTATTAATATATTAAGCCCTTTTATTTTATTTGAGATTATATACTTATAAGAAATATAAAAATAGATATTAGTTCTAGTTAATATTAGCTTATTTACTTAATTATAGATATTAGGCTTTTTCTTTATTAAATATTATAATAGACTTTACCTAATATAATATAGATAGGATAATAAGATCTAAGGTAATAGATTTAATCTAGTGATAATTCTTTATTATATATAAATAGACAAATCCCCTTTATTTATATATATTTCTATTAAAATAAGTATTTTAGTTCTATATTTCTTTATATATAGATATATAATTATAAATAATTATAGTAATTATTATTAGCTAATAAGGAGAATAATAATTACCTAACTTTATAGAATATTATTAAGGATAATAATCTTTCTTTTATTTATAGGGAATTATTATAGAATCTAGTAATAGTAGGATATTAGTATTATCCTCGATAATATACCTCACTATATTATAGCGATCTAGGCTAGCTAGAGAAAATACCCAGGGATATTTCTAAGAATTAGAAAAAGAAATTAGCCAGAAATCCTAAGATACACTCCAGATAGCTCTTAGATTTCCGCAGGATTTCCTAGAATATAGGAAAAGTAATTCTAGGGAAATCCCTGGGATTTCCTTGAGAAAGCTAGTCCTATTTCCTAAACCTTTCCGAGGATTAACAGAGGATTTCCCTTGGATTTCCCGGAGATTTCCTGAGTATATAATACTCTGGGAAATCTCTAGAAATCTTAAAGGTCATCTTTCTTTCTATACTTAATTATATAGTAATAGAGAAGGTTCACTTTGCTATTCCTCCAGTGATCCTGGACGGTTCTTTTTTTTTCTTTATGCTAGATTGGTAGATTCCGTACCAAATTTTGCTATAGTTGTTGCTTGCCTTTCTGACGGGAAGATCTCCGAGTATTGATTGCAACGGTGTGTTGAAAACATTTTCATATGCCTCAAAGCGGAATTTATCACGGGAGCTCTTAACTGCTGCAACCTCGTCTTCTAGAGGTGACGGGAAGAGAAAGCTCCTGAGGACGATCATTAGTTTTGGAGATATCGGAGCAAACTCATGGAGCGCGACCCAACCCGTTCCCTCCACCTTCCCTGTTACTTCATCGGTTCCAAAACAATTAGGACCTTCGAAGATACTATAACTATTGTCGGTGAGAATGAATTCATCGTTGGCTTCGGCAGGCGTGCAGATTGCCATGTAAGAGCCTTCAACGTGGTATATGAACCATTCAGCATCCATAGGAAACATTTTCTTTGGGAGTTCATTGATCCATTGCTTTTCAGGATCCATCTCAAGTTCCATTATTGTTTTGAGATTGTCAAACCAAACATCAATCGGCCGCAAGAATCCTTTTGCTTGCATGTAATCATTCAATAACTCTCGATCCTCCGCTTCATAGCTCTCTCGGTTTTCGTGGTAGAAGCGGCGATGAAAGGTGGATCCGCGGTACTTCAAGATGAAAAGGAACTTGCGGATAACATTTCTCTCCGCGCGGGTAAGCCAAAGACCCCTTTCGTGTTGCTCAAAGGACTTGGTTATCTTCCGGAAGATGATACTGGCCGAGGACTCAAACTTAGAGAACATCTCCTCAATATGCTGTTGCTGTTTCGGGGTCGGTTGGCTCGTATCGCGGTACATATCCGTGTTTCCGAGGATCCGCTTGATTGACTTTTCGCAGATGACAGGAGGATCTGCACTGAGGTCGACGTTACGAAGGACACGATCACCAGGGTACATTCCCTTCTTGTATTTACGCTTCGGTCGTTTCGACTTCTGGCCAGGTTTCCTTGGCGGGTCATATGGGTGGGAGAAGTTCTGCAAAAGAAACTGCGGGACGAAATGGTGGTATTGGGCGTTGGTTGATTGAGCCATGTCGATCTTTTATCTTCTTGAAAATGATAATGATAAGAGCTGCAGGGCTTCTTTGGGGAGAATAATGGAGAGTTATAGAGAGAAGACAGGTCTTCTGCGCAAAATAAAAAGCTACGGAGGAGTGGGAGGCCGTCGAACCACCACATCTTCCGCGTGCGGGCCCCCCATGACAACACGTCGGAGGATCCAATTACGTGGCATTGATGCGGGAGGCCCTCTACGCTGCTGAAACTCGGGACATCTTTCCTCCCGGTGTTGCGGGATTATGGTCGCAGCCTCACGGCCATGGATTGAAACATCGACCGACCAAGGAGCAAATCAGTAAGCGCCACGAGTTCAGATGCAGTGATAACATTGGAAAACGCCGCCAGAGTGTTACAGGTCCGCGCGTAGCAGTTTTAATACACTTGTAACTAGTGTGTTAATTTGAACTGTGCTCGCCTGTAGCTACGCTGCAATTTGGTAGGCTACGGCTAACTGAATGGGCTTTAATCGAGATACAGCTTTTAGCACATGTAGAGAGTTATTAAGAAAGAGAAAAGTTTAATCAAAGGGAATTCAACCAAGTAGTCGTGAATCTGAAGAATGTCGAAGCCAAAATGAGAAAAACATGTCCTTGTCCAGATAAAGCATGACAACAGAAATCCAAAACCTACCCACTACCTGGGTAATACCGCCGCAAAATATAGCTAATTTGACCACCCATCCATTCTAAGAGGTGTCATGGCTCACCGTGTTTGTTTCTCAAATGCCTACTGCGATGATCTTTCCTCTCGAACGTTGTTGAGCAAGACAGGTGCGTGCATTTGAACCTTGCCACAGGCAGACCCATGTTTTTAGCTTCGTCTTTGTGCTTGCTTTTGAAGTGCCGATTTAAGTCACGTTTCCAGGCGCTGCGGTGGTCGCAGAACGGACAAATCTCTGGCTTGTCACGCTTTCTTTTTCGTCGTCTGCGACCAAGTCAATGTCCGATTCAGGTAGAGGTCTGGGTCCACATACTTGGCATCGCATGGACGGCTGCTGATAATTTTATGGGCTCGAGTCACTTGATTATTTGAGCTATTCCCTGACTGTGGAGACGGTTGAAGGTCCGCTGTGTTCGCCGGGCTCAGTGAACTTCCGGAGAGATAGAAGCTATCCAACCCAGCGAATAGGTCACCGCAAAGTGAACTGGCGCCTGATTCAGCAGATAGTGAGGCACCTGAGGTTAAGTAATTAGGCGACAAGGTGGCACTCTCGGTATATATTGAGTCATAGTTTGGTAAATATGCCATTGCATCTAATTCTGCGATGGCTTCGCTGAAGTCATTAGCGTCGAGGCAATGGTTTGTAGTCGTAAGGGGAGTATCCTCTAACCAATTGGTTTGAGGGGATATGCTTAGGTTAGGTTCATCTTGAAAGGGGAGTTCGGGGTCAAAATCTTGGAAAGGCGTACTACACCAACCCTGGAGCAGTCCGTTGTCGAGGTTGTTCAAATGCGAGTTCAAAGGCGGATTACCATACGGTCCAAGATCATAGACCATTTGGTCCAGATCCATCGTCTCTTGAACCTTATCACTTTTATTCGGAAGATCCATCTTTTGTCGTGTCTCTGGGACGGGTGACCAAGTTCATTCCCCCACAGGAGTAACTCCTGATCGTGCGTGGTGTTTGTCGGGTTTCGTTTCAATTCAGTGGCGTAGAGTTTGTCGACTCCGGTTCGGATCGATATGGGACCTTTTTACGACGTATCCAAGTCAGATAAATTGACTGTCATCAGTGTTAGCTGGCATCGTCAACCTCTTCTCATGGGTGCCATCATACAGTGTACCCAATGACACTGTTTGCCTTCCCTGTGACAACCCTCCATCTGGAGTCTGCTCGTCCTCGAAAAATGACCTATTTTCGCGTCCTTTATTGTCTGACCTGTGAGAACCGGTAGCACTTCACGCAAACCCGGGCGAGGTGGCATCCAGCAGCGGTTTAAGGCAACTTCCATCCTCAGGGAAAGGATCCGTACTGCGCGGTCGGTGGAAGATCGACAAACGGGATTGGCGGGCCTAGGTCACTCCTCGAGGAGTGGCAAAGTCGACATGGGGGGTGTATCTGCAGTTGTAGGTCGTGAAGTTGGGGGACGGTAGCGAGGTAGTAACGGTGATGCGAGCAAGCATTGGCACATGCTGCGGGAGGAGATCAGGCAAAGCTGAGGCGGCGGGCGGAACATGTGCGGCCCTGGGCGATGCTAGCATACGGCCAGTACCGCCCAGGCCCGCACACGGTCGGAAAGGTTTTAATTGATTTGAATCAGATGCAGGAAGAAAATATGAGTTCTGAGGTAATGTGGTTGTGGATAGAAACGAGAGGGAAAATGGGTGCTGGGGTGGACCAGGCTTTATGGATGTTAGCCGCTGCCATCACTTGCCCCGCATCGGACGAGAAATGTACCGATTTGATGGGCCCCAATGCTATGTTGTAGTGAATTGAGAGAAGGTATCTGCTTGTTGCTAGGATCTGGTTGGTTGGGCAGCATTGCAGCTGGGGGGCCTACCACTGCCACCGCGAGGCGACCAATGTGATGAGAGGTTGTACTGTAGGAGGCCCCGGTCAGAAAGATTTTGGGTCAATCACCACGTGAATGTCCCGCTCTTTGTATCAAATTGTACAATTTTCTGCTTGGAAAGTAATGAACGGTTCCTAATACTTCAATATTACAGTCCCTAAGCATAACGTGGGTATGGGTATCTATTTATTTAAATCCTTGACCCTATCACGATGCCATAATCTCCGCCTTTAATCCTTGGGCTGTAGTAAGTGAGTATGCAGTATTGAAATCCGGGTGTGTGTTGTGTTAGGTGGATTTGGCAGATTGGTCAGAGATCAAAGGTAAGTTATGTGAACCACTAGAAACATTTAAGGCATCGTCAGTTTCTTTCTTACTAGAGGGGAAGAACTTCATAAACAGACAGTGCTTTTACATTGCGACTTCCAGGGGCCAGCCCAGCTGCGAGCGCAACCATTAATTCTAATTGTTCTACCCCATTCTTTTGATCAATGCTTGACTTCTAACTCAATCATAAACGCCTCATATTCGGATTCACAAATTACTTGCGTGGTTGCTGTGTGGTTATATTTTCAATGCCGGATTTTGCAGGAACTCGGACACCACTACCCTACGGATGATTTTGAGCCGGGATGGCTGTGGCCATGTTGGATCTCTGTGCACCCGCCTCAATCTCCGTATCAACATGCTATATTTGTTGCCGTTTTTAATTTAGATTTCTCACTAAACTAGATTATCACCTTTGATATCAGATCCCTTGTAGCAATCCGTGCCAGCTAAGTTCCCCGTGTTCTGATGACGATTAAAACAAAGATCCGTGATGAATCCCAGATACCTGAACTGTGGACAGCAGAACATGTGGAATAGCTAGATTGCTTATTGGAATTGGTCCACCGAAGCGCATAGTCACTTGGCTAATCACTTGATTGCAACACGCTTTGGCAATGGCCAAGCAGTGGGCCATCAATAGTAAGACAAATCGGTGACACTCAGTACAGATCCACTCAAAGGCCATTTCCAGGGATATCAAGGTGGAAAGTGGAGACAGTAGATGGGTAGGAATTGATCATTGTTGTAGTTAAAAAGTATTGGCATAGCGAATTAATTGTATCTGAGATGAACTCCTCCTTGCGCTTTCCAAATATGAAGCCCTTTGTCTGAAAACCTCCAGCCTATTAATATTTCTCTGCTTCCCTAATTCGTTCTCATTCTGTTTTCAAGTCTTCTTCTTCTTCTCATCCCTAAGCTTTCATCAAGGTGGTGCCACTGCAAACAGCCTCAACCATGAGATCGCCCATGCATTAAGAATATATCTAACTAGACCCGCCCATGCCTTGGTGATATTGGTAATTTCACCTCAGGTACTAGACCTCAGGCACTAGACCATGGCCTCCACATAGAGAGCCATGGTGGCGATGAAGCTAGTAAAGAGCAGATGAAGGAGGCGGCGACTGCCTATCCAACTAAGTATCACTGGCCCCCTCAACGGAGATCAAGAAGCCTTTCTAGTCGAATTGCTCCCTGTTGAACTTGTACTGGTAGGCTTATAAGGCCTCGGAGTCTGGACTTATGTTAACATTATCCCTGCATAAGATATTGAGTTCCGTACCCCTTTTGAGACAGAGGAGGTAGGTTGGGTTTGGGACCATGCTCCGATATGTGCGAGGAGAGCTTCCTTCTCCTTCTGCTGCTTATACTTTGTCGGATCGAGAGCCATGGTGCAAGAGAGTAGGTGGAGGAACTGGGTCGTAGAGGAGAAGAGGCAATAATATGGTTGGTGCCCGAAGGGTGAGGTTGTTGGAGAAAGTATCGGAATGGAAGTTGACAATGAAGATGGCCGCGAATAAAAACACAGAGACGAACAATGTAATTGTGGATGCTTCTCATTTAGTGGGCAGGAAATGAGAATACGAGTTAATATATATAGCTACGACTAACAGGTTGCGACCAAGTCTACCAAAATCAAGGCGGTTGATGCTTCTAGCAAAGGCAACCGCCGCGTGGTCATGAAGTCAACTTTGGTATTTCCCAAAGGGGGAATTCCAAAATTGTGTTCATGTATCTACTCATGATGGCGACACATTAGGGTGAAGAATCAGTTTCACCCTCACACACGCTGCTGGCCAGACGGGCATCGATGACGGCGCTCGCGGCGCATTGGCACGGAGAAGAAACATTGGAATATCCGAAAGAAGACAAGCCCCATTCTGCCCTGTAAGGCGGCCGTGGGAGCCGCTGAGGACTCGGCAGATGGGCGCCCGACCGATGGCGTCGCAAACACGGCGGCGGTCCATAAATAGAGGTGGCCGTTTGGGGCCGCAGGCAAGTAGCGTATCCATTGGTGGTGAGGCCTCTGTGTTGGCGCGCACTATGCCCAGCATGGCAATTCCAAGACGCCCCCTGTGTCTGTTTCCTGCACGCTTGAATTGGCAGCTTGTCAGCCCTGTCTAGGCACTCCAGGCACTCAAGGCACTCATCGCGGGGGCGGAATCTGCCCGCGGGTCCTCGCAGGCTTTCGACACCGCTCTGGTCCCGCTGATGACGGAGGATGAAATCCAAACTCTTTCCTTTCTTCAATCTAGTTGCGACCGTTGTCGGGGAGGGTGATTGCGCTGCCCTATTTTCTGCTTCTTGGTTCCATGTTCAGAGCAACTAACATTCGTCCTTCGACTCCCCTTTAGAACAGGGCCACAATGGTATCCACAGCCGGAAGCGACCTGGCCTGGGTTTATTCCCGGAATCGACGAGCTGCGGCACTGTCCAACGATGACATCGATCAGTACAAGGAGCCTATACGGCAAATGTACCTAGTGGAGGGCCTGAGCCGCACCAAAGTGAGGGATCGTTTGGCCAGAGGGCATGACTTTTTAATATCGTACGTGCACCCGCAAGACGGCGCCCTTCTCACGGCCAAGTCACCTGGGAGAGTTCGCACTGACAGGGACAAGTACAGGCCGGACCAATTCTCAAAGGCCACCAATCGATGGGGGTTCCATAAGCAAACACGCAAGCAGCAGAGCACACCGACTCAGTCTTCTGTTGTGACAGTTGGCCACGACAATATAGCCCAGGTTGACATTGAACTGGAACCAGCTCCTCCATCCGCGACTGTAGAGGCTCCGAAAGAACTCAGCAAAAGACCCCGGAGTACGGACAGCACAGCCAGCCTGACTGACGTCGACCGTCAAATCCAGGGCCCCGCGTGGCCGTTGCCGCCTCGTCCAGCCAAGCGATGCAAGGCAGCAGAAAGCGCCGACCATGTCTTCATTCGGTCCCATTACTATTCAGAAGATGGCACGCCGGCCGAAGAGGACGATGACGATTTCGACACTTCCACAGACTATCCAGGCTCAACAGGGACGCCACGACCTTTCCCGATCGCAACTTCGGATCTCTCGACTGAGTTGACCGACTCCAACGCCTCGAGCACGCTACAAGACTCCTCCGTGGAAGTCGATGAATTATGCGCCGAGTTCCTCGCTTCCTGCTACATGTTCAAAAACGCATTTAGTTACTTTGCCAAGGTATCCATCCCGTTCAAGTACAAGTCGTCCTCCTCCAACACGGACAGAAGGTCCAGAATGCTGGACCTGGCACGGACGGCAATGTCATCAAGCACACGCGAGATCGCCTGTGTCATCTTGGAATCTGAGCTCAGGACTTGTGACGATTCGATCCACATTGGCAACGACGACATTGGAATGCCCGAGGACCGTTCTGCTGGCGAGCCCATGACTCCCAATGAATCATTCCTATTTCATCGACATCTAGCTCGAATATACTCGTATAAGCATCACCACGCAAGCGAAGTACAACAGCATCTCGACAAGGCCCGAAGATTTACGGGCAGCGATGGCATGCCCAACCTCGCTCGACTACCCTGCCTAGACTACTGGACACTACATCACATCCTGGACGGCAAGGATTGCTCCAGATCAGACGAGCTTCTCGACATGCACACGTACGATGAGATAAACCTGTCCCTTGTGATATCTCCGTGCCTTAGATGGTGCAAGGAGCAACTTCGAAGGCTGGGGGAGATCCAAACTGACCATCAGTTTGACACCATCCGCGACTCTCGATACATCCAAACAGCGGGAATGGACCCGACTTCGATGAGCCAATGGGGGAGGCAATGGGACCCTTTGGCACTCTGGGCTCAAACTAGCTCTGTCTTTGCCCATCTCTGGAAGAGCCTGCAACTCAGCCCGCCATTGCCATACGACCGGCTCACATGGCTCGACGAGGGACTCCTGCCTGGGATATCCGTGACTCACTTCTTGATGATCGTTTGCAGATTGATCGTCTATAAGTCACGTTTCGTTGCCTCTTATTGGAGTGCTGCTGAGGGTACTCCTCTTACCAAGGAGTCTAGTATCCCCGTCAGGGCCGACGCATGTATGATGGCTATCAGCAATCTTCTTGCAGACTGTACGTACTCACCAAGGGCAATCAAGACACTTTTCGACAAAACATTCTGCGAACATCATTCCTGGGCGCCGCCTACTCGACGCGAGAACACGCTCGTCGTCCAGGTGCGAGCCGAGCTCCTAGACTGTCTTAACAGTACGAAAGACGCATTGAACCGAGCACAGTCGACAACGCCGACGCCCCCAACTCCTCGTGTCGCCATTTGGGAGACAACGGACAGCCGAGAACCTGACAGCGCCTCGTTGAGCGAGCTTTTGGACTACTCCGCTTTCGAGAACACGAAGGCGTTTTCGATGCTGAGTATCTCAGACAGCGGAAGCAAACGAAACACTTTGATGAGCGCTGGCCAACGCTCCTCCAGCATTGCATCAGGCTCCACGATATCACTCCGGGCACGTCGGCTCTATCTAAGCGTGCTGCAGGGGAATCCCGCTCTGGCGAGGGGGATTGAATCGCGGGGCTCCTACTCATCCGAAGCATCGGGCTCCAGCTCGCTCCAGCGGTTCAAAGAAGCGGGGAGCGCGATGGACAAGGTGGGATTCATGGCTTCACGGCGCCGATCGAGATTCTCTGGGCTTGAGGTACACTCGGACTGGGATGGGGACCCGCTACTGGTGGCGGGGAGCAGTAATGAAGCGGGCTCGGAGCAAGGCATGCTGAATGCCGATAATGACCAGTCCCGCACACGGAGGCTCCGGCGTATCGGGAACTTGTGGAGGGGGAGGTAATGATAAAATAATAAAAACATGTTGGAGGGTTTATGGAGGTGTTTGGCACAGCCGTAGGCCTTTGGTGGGCAAGGGCCTACGGCTTTCTGGGTGGGATCATAGCCTTGATGGCAGGCGTTCGAGACATAGGATTGTCAAAACAACTGGGCAAGGCCAAAGCAGATAAGATCTACTGCAATACTATAATTATATCATATTTTCACGGGGATGAGAAAGTCTATTCATACTGCAACGTCATCACTCAGTCCCCATTTAGTTACCCAACCCAGCTACAGCCCAGAATTGGACCACCGGTGCCGTTCTTACCGAACACCACAGGGAGTAGACCCCGGAGCCCACGTAACCCCTACGAACTAGCTAACGGAGCCAGTGGGGCAGTGACGCGCCAGCTGCATAATCTAATCCATCTGTTCTCTCTTTTCTCTCAGCTCTTTAATTATTTATTGCGCGGCCTTCCGCCATTGTTCTTGCTTTCATATTTACAACTCAAGAGAGCAGTATTCTCTATCCGGGTCGAGGAGGAGAGATTTGTCCTGCCATGGCGTCCCGTACTTTGTTCGCCGCCCTCGCGGCTTTGATGATCCTGTCTTCGTCCAGCGCCGAGGCCCTCGCGCCCAGCGCCGAAGTCGCAGCTCAGCGAGGCGCCCAGATCTTCAACTCAGTGTACGACTCTCTTCGAAAATGGGGATCCGTCGTCCACCCCAACGGCATGTCCCTCTACCTGGCCACTGTTCCCGAGGGCGTCATGCTGCACCATGGCAACAACCGCAACGAGACGCCTACGGAGCTTCAGTGGCTGGCTTATGAGATTGAGCATGCTGAGATGTTTGCCCGCGACCACCGAGGGGGTCCTCCGGGTGGTGGCCCTCCAGGAAGGGGAGGCAAGCCTGGCGATCATAGTGATCTCAAGCGGAGACGTGATGCTCAGGCCCCTCTGACCAACTCGGACGACACACCACGGGAGAACAAGTCTGGCTGGCTGCACACGTATCGAACCACGAAACCACTACGTTTCCTCTTTCTCGACGGCATGAGCGGCGACAAAGGCGACGCGGGGGTTCTCGACACCCAAGACTACCTGCTGCGCGGCGTGCGAAACCTTGACAAGCCTTCGTTCTGGCCCCCGAAGAAGAAGCTTACGTCGCGCGGCCCTCCTGGCGAGCAAGATCGCGCAGCGGATCTCTGCCGCATGTGTGAGGACTGGAAGCTACAGGGTGTTATCCGCACCGAGAGCGCCGGCTTCGAGATTATCAAGTGCGACTTCCTCGACGGGCTGGAGCAGATCCAGTCTTTGCAGCGGTCGAGTGCGGGTGGCGATAGGCATCCCGGAGGACCGCCTGGTGGACCACCAGGAGGACCACATGGAGGACCGCCAGGAGGACCACATGGAGGACCGTACAAAGGACCTCCAGGGATGCCATGGGGCCGCCGAAACCCGGACGACCGAGATCGCGAGGTTGGATCCAGCCGCACGCTGGTTGACTACTCGTCCATGGTGTCGGCCTTCTTCTTCCCAGTCAACATCACAAACCCGGACAGCGAACGAGCTGAGCTTCCACGCCTGCTGAGCACCACCAAGTCCGAGATGCGCACCATCCGAGACTACCTTGCGCAGGTCATCGAGGACCGTCACGACGCCCCCATCTCGCCCTTCAACTGGCGCGATGTTTCCGACCTCGTCGTGCGCCGCTACGCCCCCAAGATCCCGGTGATGGCTGCCAACGTCAGCTCGGTCGAAGAAATGGCGAGGCAGATCCGCTTCCTGCTCGAGGTATATATCGACTATTCGGTGGAGGATGAAGACCTTCGTGACGAGGCGGCCCAGGAGCGCTGCGCATCCTTTTATATCCAGACAATGCCGCTCAAGACGGAGGCGGATACGTTTATTTATGCTGCGTTCAAGGCCGTCAACGCCAGGATTTGCGGCGCATTGTTTGAAGCTCGGAAGCTTGTTATTAGCGACGCAGATGCTGATGAGGACTCACTAGAAGAGGCGAAGGAGGTTCTGAAGTCCTTGATGGAGTATCTGGCCTGGAGTATCTTTGAGTAGCGAAAGTTTCCCGCATAGAGGTAGCGTCGCGAGGAGTCGAGGTGCAATGGTTGAGATTAATGATTTATGCACTGCCTTTTTATAGAGTAGGAGAATCACGATTCTTCGCTGTCAGTGGCTTTCACTGCCCGAGTTAGCTCCTAAACAATGTTATGATGGGTTTTTGAAACGACTGCCTTCTGCCATGGGCATCATGCCGAATTCATCAACTTCTGCAAACCACATCTCGCTCCTTGCATCCAAGTTTGTACCAGGGCCTATGTCCAAGAACTATGCCATCCTATGACTCCCCATGTTTCCACAGCCGCAACCACTCATAATAAAGCTGCGCCCATGTTTGCATATCGGTTCCTCAACAGAGATACTGTGCTGCTGAAGCAGGCAATGGGCCAAGTGCGAAGCAGGTCGGGGTCGGGTAGCCGTGCAATACTGGCCACGACTACTCGAGATGATGGAGACCGAGGATAGTTCGAAGCTTGGCGGGGTATGTGGCCCATTCTTCCCGTGGCGAAAGGCTATGATGAAACTCTTGCTCTAGGAAGAGACCTGTTCCTGCCAGGTGATGTTTTATGTCCCACGTCGATTAAGAGTCGGGCATCTGTAGGATGAGCCACGGCTGGCGGTTGTTCGAAACAAAGCAACAGGGCGTACAGTAAGTAGGGATCGGGCAGTTGCAAACGCTCTATTTCGTCGCATGATGATATAGCCCTACTACAATCGATCGTTAGTTGATATGGATCTCTCTTATGTGTGGTGTTATGTACCAACTCGTGACTACCATATATATGCCCAGCTCACATCTTGACAAGCGTATAGCAGGTATCCAAGGAGCTTGGGATACCATCCACTAACTAGAGCTTGTGGATGAGTGATGGCAGGGGGTGATTTCGTGTGTGGACATCATTGAGAGCCATGACTCGAGGACTCGGGTGACGAAGTGTATCGTGTGTCTAGTAACAGCGTCGGAGTTTCGAGTATCAAGAACAGTTCCAAGGAGAATCTGGCGCCGGTGTGTGGATATGGCCAGCTGTGGTTGCACATATCCCAGAGGACCCATGTCAGGTTCAGTCTTTTTCGTGTGGACTATTTCGGATGCAGTTTAGACAGACGACTTTCCATTGTTCAACGGTTATTCATTGCCATCCTGTTCTTCATAGGCATCATTCTGGGCCCGAGTTACATGTCGCACTATCGAGGATGGTTTCTGAGGATACTCACACAGGGCCGAGCGAGCTTGACATCTACCACAACATGGATGGTGCAGATCGAGGAGTGTCTTGCAGCCTGCAAGTTTCTGACAGGACCTCTGTCTAGACGGGTCTTAGATATTCTGCACACGGCGCTTCGAGTGTCTGATCAACGATAAATCCAACACAGAACAGGCCACGCCCCTCGGTCATCGAACATGTTTAGCTTGCAAATTTGTCAGAAACGTAACTCTGCGTGAAGCGCCAGAAGCAGCGGGGACATGTAAGCGGCTCTCCTCGCGAAGGCACTGTGCAGCTTTCCCACTAGCTAGCAGAGTCTGATGGTTCCTGGTCAAGGAAGGGGTTCAGTCGGGTGCAGGATCGTAGCATCTGTAGATATGGGCGTTCGGTTTCCCGGGTGGTGAAATGATGGAGACGGACTGGAGGTTTTGTCATCGCACTCGGATTACGGAGTTCCGAGTGTCGTACCCGAACGTTGGGTCAGTGCGGCACCCAAGAAGCCTCTCAACAGAGAAGGGTTATCTTGTGACAAGTCCAAGATGGCAGGGTTTAATCAAGTGCCACTTATGAAACTGCCCAAATATTTCAACCCAAAAGCCCATCTTCTCTTCTTCGATTTCGAGGTCGAAATATCTCGCTTTTCACAGCGATGGAACTGTTCACTGCTTCTGTCAAGGATCGATAGAGACATCATAGATCAGAGTATTTCCGCGTGGCCAATGCCATCGTTGCCTACTGAACTACCAGCCATTTCCAGTCAGCACATGTTCAAGAGTCTAGGGGACAAATCTCAAGACCGATATTGAACAATAATGGTAAAGAGACAACGTGGGTGCCTTGTGAGACTCACTGGTAGTTGCCATATCCGACGCGTCTCCTTAGAAATCTCATCGCTCTTAAGAGTCAATAAGGCTTAAAGTTTTCAGAAAAAGTCGAGGTCCTTCAAGAGGAGATACGTCGAGAGTCTTTGCCACTCGGGGGCTCGGGACCTTCACACAGTTGTGAATTCCAAGGGGGTGGGATTTGTAGGCTGTGACATAGGGAGTCGAAGGATGGGAGTTCAGGCCGCGGTTCTCCATGGCAAGATAATTCGAGGTTCTTGGGAGGCTCGGGGGAGGTGGGCAATTTGGAGATTGCAGATGAAGGAATTTCGAAGAAGGATAGTTCGAAGGTCTCAAGGTCTAAGCCTGAATTCTTAGAACGGCCGG